>BQNB010124993.1:4767-19846 GCA_026074375.1 Tanacetum coccineum
CAAGTGTTGTCAATATAAACTTAGATACATTTAGTGAAGTGGTTAGAAGTTCTAACTCTCAAAGTTTAGCCTGTTCTCTAGTGTTCCTTGCCAATTGTATCAGCAACAAAAGTCAAAACTGTTGTTGCTAGTCAAGTTTCTAGTTTCTTTTGAAGCCTTTAAAATTAGGAATTAGAGACTAGAATTAAGAATGTTATTAGTACTCCAATAGTTTTACAAAATTCATCACTTAGATTTCAAATTTTAAGCTCTTAGACTAGCTTAATTTTCCTTACAAAAGTTGAATAGCAGCAAAAGAGATTTATAGCTTATTTCATCTTGATTTCTAATTTCTAGTTTTGATTTTTAAAATCCTTTTATCCAGGTTAGTTCTTTATCATTAGCATAGCTTATAGTCAAAATTTTAGTTTTTAAGGTAAGCTCAAAAAACAGTTATAAGCTGAACTTGCACTTTTTAAGATCAATTTTCTTGAAATTTTTGTTAACACTTAGCTTAATTCTTTCTAGAAATACCTAGTATACATTTTGATCTCCATATAGCTTCTTTTGTTTTCCATGTTCATCTAAAAATAAGCTTGAAATAAGCTAAAAACTAAAAAAGCTGTTAAACCACTAGTTACTGTAACAGAATTCAAAAGCTTAATTTTCTAGCTTATTGAGTTGTCAAAAGTAGAAAGTGCTTTTATTAATATTGTTTAGAATAAGCTGTTCTATAAGTTTGTAGTTTTGAGTTTTTGCTGAATCACAATTTTTCAATAAGCCAAAAATAAGCTAGATCGCGGGGTCTGTTTAGTACTTTTCCCAAAGTTTAGGGTTATTCGTTTACACTAAAGTGTAAATTTCCCATAGTTTACCCGCCTACCCTTTACTTTCCTTTATTTCACTTTTTACCCTGTCTTTTTAGGAATAAATAAAATAGTTTTAATATTTTTGATTTTAGTTTTATAAAATTAGGTTTTAAGATTTAATTGACAAAATTAGGTTACAATTGGTTTATAAAAATTAGGGCTTTTTGTTCCATTTAATTTCTGCACCTTTGAAGTAGTTAAAAACCATTTTTCCTTATTTTTCCAATTAGATTCGTAATTTCTAGGAATTAAAATAGGTTTTAAGAAAATACTTTTTCTTTAATAAATCATAAAAAATAGAAAAATAGTTAAAAAATTCCAATTCTTTTTCCTAAAATTTTCTTTTTAAATTTGTGATTTTTAGGTATAAAGTTTGCTAAAAGTCGTGCCTTAGATTTTAAATTTCATTTTTAGCTCGCGTTTTTACTTTTCGTGCATTTAAATTTCGAGCTAGTTAATTGTTTTTAGTTTGTTTTATTATATTCGTAGTGTAATCAAAAGTTCAAAAATCCTTTATCAATCTTAACTCGAATCCGAATTATTCCCAATTCTCAATTCACGATTTCGTTGGGACACGACCCGAGTAGTACAATACTTCCCGGATAAAAATATACATATTGTGTTTTCTTTAGTGAGATTTTTACCTTATATTTCTCTTGTTTGAGAAGTATTTTGGAAAGAAATTTTCACGGGATTAATACTATACGTATATAAATTTGTTTTTCTACATCAGTTCACTTAACATTTGATAAACTAAGAAAAGAAATTGATTAAGTGGAATGTCCTGTTTGTAGTTGGGAACGAGTAGTAGAAGTTTGTCCACTTCACCTGCTCTGTATTAAAATCATAGGTACATATCAGTGGGGTGTAACCTTTTTTTGATCGGCCAACTGCTAACCTTGAATTAACATTCATTATAATGTAACTACTATGTTGCATAAATAATAAGTAACAAACATTATCGATATATAACAACCCAAGAATTTTCATCAAATGCAAAACCTATTTTACTATTATCACAATTGTACGGGGAAATTTTTCGCTTTATTACATTACTTATATATCTCAGTATGTCATAACTAAAGTAGACAAGCTCACGCAACCTATCTATGGCAATCCTGTCTTCATATATGTCAAGCAAATATCATAACATGTCAAGTCAATATCATCATATCCCTTTTACAAGGTACATTATTCCTATAATGTACTATTCGCAACGTTATATCTAAACGGGCTTTAAACCGTTATCGTATACCTCTAAACCCTAATTCCATTAACATCTAAAGTGAATGCACAAGATACTAAAGCATATGTACAAGTAATATAACATCTCATATGAAATATAGAATCCCTTTAAATCAAAGTACAATTCCTTAAAAGCTCAGTATACAAGTCATTAAGCTCAATCCCTAAAATAGCCGTTTTACCTCCATTTTCATTCTAATTTCTTCACCACCACTTGTGTACAAGCTACTACACTCATTCTACAATGTATAAACCCTAAATATTCTATTCATAAACTTTCATACATCTTTATGCACTCAAAACCCTAATTCAAAACCCTAAACCCTAAAACCAAGCTAGTTTCTAAACCATGACTCGTTTCTTCATTTTTATCCATTGTAAACCTAAACCAATACTTGAATAAGTTTATAATAAACATAAAATAACAAAATCTCAAACAATAATCCCATTATCATTTCATCACATTCTACTTCAATTATACAAAAATTGAATCCAAAAAACCCAATTATGCCCTAATTGAAACTTTGACCCGTTTTTCCTCAATTTAATCCATTATAATTAAAACAATGACCAACACTTATTTATAATACTATTAGTATAAATCCCTAGATTTGTATTCCATCACTCATAATCAATTAGTAATGCCCAAATATAAGCCAAGAAAGTCAAGAAAACCCTAAACGAGCCCTAGTTGAACCCGTACTCCCATTTCTTCAATTCTAATCCGTTTTAACCCAAACGAATTGCTAATATTTGCTAATTACTTTAATCCCAGACCTTAACAACCTATTTCATCATTCCTTAATCATTATAAACACAATGTACCTTGGAAAGACTCTTAAAAACCATGCCGAGCCCAAAACAGACCCGCGGCTAAACTTGACCCATTTTGACTCATTTAAGACCCATCCATGTGCAAGATACTTGCATAAAATCCTTCTAGACACCTTGTAGCAGCTCACCCACCTGCTTGAACCTTCTCTTGGTCGAAATTAAAGGCACATGGCCTTCTTTTTGCTCCAATCAGCCGCGGACACCAAACACCCCTATATGGCCTTCATCTTCTTCCACCTTGCATACTAGCTTGTATAACTCATTCTCTAGACCTCCCACATCAGGTCCTAGCTTCTCCATGTGTCCTCATCAGATTTACAAAGCTTCCTTAACCTCCTTACCTTCAAACTAGTATAAATAGGGCCTTTGGGTGTTCATTCATACTCGCACCACATCTCTTCTCTCTCAAACCCAATTGGCAGCAATACTTTGCTCCCTTATGATCCTAGGATCATTAAAGAAGTTCAAGAAGCGAAGCCCTGAAGTATTGAAGCCTCGGAGTAAAGATACAAGGCGTACGAGTGGAAATACTACCCGAAACGACCCATTTCCACCATTTTTGATCATTGAAGATCAAACCCAGGTTCTGAATGTTCTACTTCTGCTACTACACCCTTATAATGTTCATATGATCCTAAATATACTCTTGTTAAAGTTTCATAACCCAATTCATGCTCATTTTCCATTTTGATCCAAAACCGTACACACCAAATCCCAAATTACCGCGTTTTTCTTGTAAAACAAAATGTTTATAAATGATTAAATATTGTTATAAACTATCCTATCAGCTTAAAATAAATGTTTAAAAAAAACCACTTTATTGAATTAATGAATGAATTTGGAACTTAAGAACGCACACTGCGTTACGTTTTGAAACCCTAATTCGACCCGTTTTGCTTCCTAGCTTAACGAATCGTTAATTTAAACTTGTTGCTTAAAAAACTTCATATTTTAGTTATTATAACTTATAAATGTCTAATGAAATGTTAAAATAATCTTGCATGGCAATTTGACATGTTTTTGGTAATTATAAATCCAAGAAGGGTACATAACGTAAATTTTAGAAACTTATAACATAAAAAGACTACAAAGTGTCATTTATCAAAGTAAAACTCAGGGATCTATTATGTCGACTTTTCAAAGTCCAAAGTTTATTTTGTAAAAAATCTTTAAAAGACTGTGAAGGACCAAAGTTCGTACAAATGCAAACTCCAAGACCTACTATGCAATTTTCCAAACCTAGGTACTAAAATGTAACATTTTGAAAAAGTATAAAAATTTCATGTTTAAAACCTTAACATACTGAAACTATAATTAATGGAGCTTCTCGTGCTTAACATCCAGATTTGAAATAAAACACTAAAACTGATCATAATATCGGAAAGGCTATAATGTAACAACAATACTATGGAGCTTCATGAAAAGAGGTGTTCATCTTGGTTTAACGTTCTGACTGAGATGTTGGGATTACGATTTAAAGTGCCCAAGCTCCTCAAAACGATTACTGAATGACTTCTGCATTAATGGCCCGAACCAGGTGATACATAATTCAAACTCTTCAAATCAAACCTCATCACTCATAAACCAAAGTTCCTTAAAGTACATCTCCTAAGACTTGACATATCTACTCAGGTTGTGTGACAGTGGCTGTTTTACTATTATTTTAACTATATCAACATTTCCTGGTTAAGATTGTTATAAGGTCGTCACTTTATACATCTCACATAATTACACAACCTACCTAACAGGTGAAGTTTCAAAACCTCAGCCCTTTATCTCATTTACATGTTAAAACCCGCGATACATACTCGTTACAACTCCATTTACATACTCGTTAACTTAAACCAATGTGATTACTTATCAAAAGACTTATACATGCTTAACCAGGAATACAAGTATTTTTACAAGTTATATGCTAATCTTGATTACACTAAAACAACTACATTCTAAGTTACATATGCTAAAAGTCCGTCATTATCAGACCCTTAAACACTTACGGTGAACCAATATTGTGGATAGATTATCGGGATTGACTAATCCTGTTTGTGTTAGCTCGATAGGAAACTCAAACACATTACTATATTGAAATTCATAGGTATATTGGCAATTACCTACACCTAGGCCATTATCTCTATAGTATATCACTTCATTTGTATATATATACACAATTCAGCTTTGGTGAGCCGAATGAAGCTTAGAACCAGACTATACTATACCAGACAAGACCAAACAGACCAAATAAGGCAAATAAAACAGGGATAATAACATTGTTTACTTAGGTTAATTGTATTCGTTGCAATTATTACTAATAACGAGTGTATAATAACAATATCATAATAATTATGTTTAAACAATTATTACACTATAGAACTTTTAACAAAACCGTTATATTAAACCTAAGTGGGTTACACTCAACCTTTGTGTTGACCTTTTAGCATGTTTATCTCAGGTTACTTGATGGCAAGTTCTGACAAACAATACAGTCGGAGTGGCATGGAACTCACAGATGTTGAACCTGTTATCATCAAACTTGATGTTTTAGATTTCGGACTCTGCAATTTGTAAAAACGTCTGATTATAATAGAAATGATAACTAAAATTTTCAACAACGTCTCTTTTAAATTGTTTTTCTATGATGTAAAAAGTTGTATCCATGACAGAAAATACCCAGATTATCTATGCCGCTGCTATATTTTAAAAATGGGGGTTTACAGATTGGATATCTACACGCCATTGTTAAAGAGACAAGGTCAAAACCTTACCTAAAAGTCCTACATTACCCTTTTTCAGCCGCAAAGTCCTCTGGCCACTAACATTCCGGAACAATATTAAATATACATATCTATTATACTAATAACATAAATAACTTATTATATTTTACAAACTAGGTTTGTTAATAGAACCATTGACCTATCTCCCAACCACTCTACTTCTTATAATGAGTGATGCTTTTTCCTCTATGAATAATCTTAACTATTCGTTGTCTCATCGGATTTATTTTTCTCAGCTTCACGGTAAGCAGATCTTTTAACTCTTCGGAAAACCATAAAGAAAATATGATCCCACCAGTATTCTTATCTTTCTACAATAATCCTTGTTTAAGGACCGTAACAATCAGTTTATGTCTAGGGAAATTACTATTCCATCACCAGATCTAATTACTTCACCAACTATTTTGACTCCATCTCTGATATTACCACCATCACTACTATTTGATCCTCGATATTTCTTTGTTCGTGAAGAATTATTACCACCTAAGAAGCAAATTCATTCCCCATCTTCTTCCTCAACTACGTTATCTAATCCATCTCAGAATCAAACCTATGATTTTATATCACCATCTTCCTCAGTTTATACTCCTAACAACCACCTCTAGGTACTTGAAATAAGGAAAATGCTCAATAAGATGCATCTAAAACATCCACGAGGGAACAAGTCGAAGATATTTTGAATTACTTAGATGAACTCTCTTTTCATCGCATTGAGAAAATGGAAGAATGACGTATTAATGGTAACAAACTAAAGACCGAACTTAAGAAAATCTGTACTCAGATTATCAAACTTCAAAAGAAGCAGTTAGGGCAAAAGGAATAGATGGCGTTTGCTTACTACAGAATAGCTTTCCGATCCTTGAACAAATCCATGAGAAAATCCAAGCTCCTGTCACCAAAAAAATTAGGAGGATCTTTAGGATGTCATCTACCGGCTCAGAATCAACAAACTCTTAGAATAGTTATAGCTTTATCCTAGCCATGGGATGTGTGGTATAAATAAAGACGCTTGTCAAATCCTGACTATGTACAGTAAAAAGGCAAGTTATTTATAAAGGAAATCCCATTTCATACCCTATTATTTCCAACTTATCTCTCTCTTCCATCACCATCTCCATCATTTGTATCATTATTTCCATCTTTATCATAACCTCTAAGTGCTTAAAAATTCAAAAATAAGCATTTTCCTTTAAGCATTTTAAGCATCACATTCTCTTTTATAACTTTTCAAAACTTATGATATCATTCTTACTACGTATCATCTTTTGTTGATAGAATGCCTCCCAAAAAGACGTCAAAATCTGAAACACCAGTCATAACTTTGGATGCCGTCCGGCAACTAATTAATGATGGCATCTCCTCAGCTCTGAAAGCACGAGCTGCTACCATGGTAAATTCTGACAATTCCAATAGGAACACTGAACCCAGAGAAATTCATGTAGCAAAAAGAGGAAACTACAAAGAATTCATAAAATGTCAACCTTCCTACTTTCATATTGGTAACAGAAGGAGCTGTTGACCTCATTCGCTGGTTTGAACGTACTGAGTCAGTGTTTTCTCGTAGCAAGTGTGCCGAGGAAGACAGAGTGACATTTGCTACTGGTGACTGTATAAACTGATGATTGCCTTGTCCGGTGGAATGCACAACATCCCAGCCTATGGGAATAGAGCAAGCTAATCAAATCACCTGGACTGGGTTAAAAAGGCTTCTAATGAACAAGTATTGTCCTCGAACTGAGATCAAGAAAATGGAAGATGAATTTTATGGTCTAACTGTAAATGGAAGTGATCTCAAGACTTATATTAGAAGATTCCAAGAATTAACAATCTTATGTCCAAACATGGTGCCGAATTCTGAGAAACTTATGGAAGCTTTCATCGGGGGACTGCCGCAAAGCATTGAAGGAAACGTTACTGCCTCAAAGCCTCAAACTTTAGAAAAAGCCATCAACATATCCTAGAGGTTAATGGATCAAATAATAAAGTGTGATTCCGTGCAAGAAACCAATGATCACAAACGAAAGCTTGAGGATAAAGGGAACATCGTCAACAACAACAACTATCAGAATAACTACAACAATAACAACCGTAATGATGATTATCACCAACAGCAGAATAGAAGACAAGAAACCTTCAAATTTATAACTTGCCCATACCTAACGGATATACTGGAAACCGTCCTTTGTGTGAAAGATGCACCCTACATCACATAGGTCCTTGTACTATCAAGTGCCGGACTTGCAACAGAGTAGGTCATCTGACCAAGAACTGCAGAAACAAAACCACTAGAAACAATCTACAAACGGTATCCGTAACTTGTAATGCCTGTGGAAAGAAAGGACATTATGCGAATCGGTGCTTAAAAGCAAACAACAGGGCCACAGGAAAACATACTTAGGGATGAGTTTAATTTTGTTCACTTTAGGATTTCTACCCTAGAAACAACTCTCGAGGATATTCAAGTTTCATCAGAGTCTTCTTCAATCTGAAAAACTCCAATCATCAAGCTACAATCCTTTTCGTTTGTTACTTATTCTAGAATCCTGCTACGAGATACGTAGCATAAGTATCAACTCTTTTAGAGTTTCATATGTAAAGTTATCCATGAATTAATAAAGTGATAATTCCGTTACATCTTGTTATCTGGTGTAAACAAAACTCATCATTCTATCCATAGTCAACTCTGAATACTCTCCTCATACCTTTGAAACATAAATTATCATCCTTGATTATATGGGCGTCAGTACCATCAACATCTCAATATTATCTAACCATATCATTTTCTACACATTACCATATCATGTTTTTATGCTTAGGTAAGACGATTTATGATCATCTTATTGAAATGAATTAGGTCACTTCTTCATTTGAATAAGGAAATTATAAATCCCTGAACTATGATTTATAGATTCTCAGTAACAAGATTTGTACACATCTTTTATAAGTGACTAAATATAAATAAATTAGCTTAAAGTATAAAACATCCGTAGCAAACAAGTTTCTTTCAATCCGTTTGTATCAAACATCCCTTAATCAATATCAATATTACCTTCTTACCTTCATCACGTTCTATTTCAAAATATAACCTCAAGAGATTACGAACTCTCTACAAAACATAATCATTCCTAAACATCAACTCATCCATGATCTCGATACTAAAATTCTCTGTTATATTCTGCAACATAATAACAAGGAACACACAAGAATCTATACAATGTCAAATGATTTCAATACCACTAGGTATGAAAATTTTGATAAAGACTTGAGAAGCATTCTTATTTGATGTTGACATTTAAAGGAATGAATATAACGATTTCTACGATCACAGTAGCAACAGCAGAAAGCATTGTAGACCGATAACCCACAAGGTATCATAATTCAAAGTATTTCATCCAACCCATTTCTATCATAATCTGAAGAAATTTTATTGGCTTGTCAACAATGAAGGTGTGATCTTGAAAAATAAGTATAACCGTGTGAAAGGAGTAATTATAATTATGGTGCGCAACATAATTATAAATGCATCACACACGTGAACTTGTAACCTTGATTCATACCCAGTACCTATCTCTAAACAATACCACTATAACTTTCAATTAAATCTCGGGACGAGATTTCTGTAAGGGGTGGAGACTATAACAACCCAAGAATTTTCATCAAATGCAAAACCTATTTTACTATTATCACAATTGTACGGGGAAATTTTTCACTTTATTACATTACTTATATATCTCAGTATGTCATAACTAAAGTAGACGAGCTCACGCAACCTATCTATGGCAATCCTGTCTTCATATATGTCAAGCAAATATCATAACATGTCAAGTCAATATCATCATATCCCTTATTACAAAGTACATTATCCTAAACAACGTTATATCAAAACGGGCTCTAAACCGTTATCATATACCTCCAAACCCTAATCTCATAGAAGGGTTAACCCCTAAAGTGAATGCACAAGCTACTAAAGCATATGTACAAGTAATATGATATCTCATTTGAAATATAAAATCCCTTCAAGTCAAAGTACAAATCTCTAAAAGCTCAATGTACAAGTCATTAAGCATGATCTCTAAAATAGCCGTTTTACCTCCATTTTCATTCTAATTTCTTCACCATCACTTGTGTACAAGATAATACACTCATTATACAATATATAAACCCTAAATATTCTATTCATAAACTTTCATACATCTTTATGCACTCAAAACCCTAATTCAAAACCCTAAACCCTAAAACTGAGCTAGTTTCTAAACCATGACTCGTTTCTTCATTTTTATCCATTGTAAACTTAAACCAATACTTGAATAAGTTATAATAACATAAATTACAACATTTTCAATCATAATCCATTATCATTTCATCATTCTACTTCAATTATACAAGAAACGAATCCAGAAAACCCTAATTATGCCCTAATTGTAACTTTGACCCGTTTTCTCAATTTCAACCCATTATAACTTAAACCAATGACCAAACTTCATTTATAATACTTTATATAAGCCCTAGGATTTGTATTCCATCATTCCTAATCAAGAGTATGCAAAATATAAGCCAAGAAAGTCAAGAAAACCCTAAACGAGCCCTAGTTGAACCCGTACTCCCATTTCTTCAATTCTAATCCGTTTTAACCCAAACCAATTGCTAATATTTGCTAATTACTTTAATACCAGACCTTAACAACCTATTTCATCTATCCTTAATCATTATAAACACAATGTACCTTGGAAAGACTCTTGAAAACTATGCCGAGCCCAAAACAGACCCGCACCCCATTTTTGGCTTCTTTAACCCATTTTAGCCCTAACCATGTGCAAGGCACTTGCATAAACTCCTTCTAGACACCTTGTAGCAGCTCACCCACCTGCTTGAACCTTCTCTTGGTCGAAATTAAAGGCACATGGCCTTCTTTTTGCTCCAATCAGCCGCGGACACCAAACACCCCTATATGGCCTTCATCTTCTTCCACCTTGCATACTAGCTTGTATAACTCATTCTCTAGACCTCCCACATCAGGTCCTAGCTTCTCCATGTGTCCTCATCAGATTTACAAAGCTTCCTTAACCTTTTGCCTATAAATAGAACTCAAAACCTTCATTCTAAACTCGCACCACACCTCCTCCTCTATAACCTTTATAGGCAGAAATCCTTTGCTCCCTTATGATCCTAGGATCATTAAAGAAGTTCAAGAAGCAAAGCCTGGAGTATTGAAAGCATCGGAGTAAGTTACAGGAGTACGAGTGGAAATACTACCGAATAGACCCATTTCCACCATTTTTGATCATGAGCTCAAACCCAGGTTCATATAACTTCATACCTGTATACATCCTAATAATGTTCATATGATCCTAAATATACTCTTGTTAAAGTTTATAACTCAATTCATGCTTATTTTCCGTTTTGGATCCAAAAACCAGTACACCCGAAACCCTAATTTCGCGTTTTTTTAAACTAAATGTTATAATGGTTTAATATGTTATAATCTTCTAGCATTCTTAAATAATGTTAAAATAACCACTTTATGGATTAATGAAGGAATTTGAACTTAAAACCCGCGTTACTTTGAAACCCTAATTTGACCCGTTTTGCTTCCTAGCTTAACGAATCGTTATTTTAAACTTGTGTTGCGTTAAAACTTCATATTTTAGTTTATTATAACTTATAAATATCTATTGAAATGTTAAAATAAGCTTGCATGGCAATTTGGACATGTTTTGTAATTATAATCCATGCAAGGGGTATATATCGTAAATTCCAGAAACTTATAACTAAAAGGACTAAAAGTGTCATTTTATCAAAGTTATAACTATAGGGGTCTATTATGTCACTTTTCAAAGTCCAAGGTTTACTTGGTATATCTTTCAAAGTTGAAGGACCAAAGTCATAAAAATGCAAACCCTAGGGGTCTACTTGCAATTTTCCAAACCCTAGGGTCTAAAATGTAACATTTTGAAAAAGTATAAAAACACATTCAAAACATTACCAGACATAACTTTAATTAACGCTTGACGTGCTTAACATTTCCAGATATTGATTAAAACGCTTAAAACCGATTATATCATATCACAATACTAGGGAGCTTCATATTAAGGAGTTTCATCTTGGTATTACGTTCTGACTGAGTTGTTGGGTTTACGATTTAAAGTGCCCTAGCTCCTCAAACATTTACTGAATGACTTCTGAATTATGATGGCCCGAACGGTGATACAATAATTCCAAACTCTTCAATCAAACTCATAACTCTTAAAACTAAAGTTCTAAAGTACAATCTTCCTAAGACTTGACATATTCTACTCAGGTTGTGTGACGTGGCTGTTTACTATTATTTTACTATATCAACATTCCCCGGTTAAGATTGTGATAAGGTCGTCAGCTTTCATTTCAGAATAATTATTACATCTACCTATCAGGTGAAGTTCATAACCTCGCCTTTACTCATTTTACATATTTTATAAACCCGCGAGGGGGATACATGCTTATTGCAAACACTTTTACATATTCATTTATCTTAGAACGATGTGATTACTTTTTAAGGACTTATTGAGTTCATAACCTCACTTTTAATCTCTTAAATGCTTTCATAAACCCGTAAGGGGAATACATGCTATAAATAACGAATACAAGTGTTTTACCAGACTATATGCTAATCTGATACATCATTACAATCAATGCCTAAGTTATAAATCCTACAAGTCATTAAATTGGACTTCAAGTCGTTAAATTTGACTTCGAGTCGTTAAATTGACTTTGGATATTAATATGTTAATATTATAAATTCTACTAGTCGTTAAATTGACTATGGATGATAATGTGTTAGTATTATAAATTCTTCTAGTCGTTAAATTTGACTTCTAGTCGTTGAATTGACTTTGGATATTAATATGTTGATAATATGAGCTCTTCGAGTCATTAAATTGACTTTGTATAATAATGTGTTGATACCAGACAAGACCAATCAGACCAAACAAAGGCAACAACGGGATAATACATTGTAACTATGATTCGGGTATATAATAACATGACCCAAGAACATAACCATACCATTTTCATAATAATTGTGTTTGTACAATTATTACACTATAACTTGTATTCAACAAATACACTTCAAACCTATGAATTTCACTCAACCTTTGTGTTGACTTTTTAGCATGTTTATCTCAGGTAATTAAGCCAGTTGCGGCACGGAGTGGCATGGACTCGAAGATGGCTAAACTTGTTATCATACACAATGTATGTAACTAGATTTTGGGACCTGCATTTTGTAAAAACTCTGATTATAATGAATGATAACTAAATTTTTCCAACAACGTCTCTTTTAAAGTTGTTTTCTATGATTATAATTGTTGTATCCATGAAGTAATACCCCAGATTAGCTTCCGCTGCTATATTGTAAAAATGGGGGTGTTACACGTACGAACCACATAATCCCCGCAACATCCCAAGCCTCTTTAAAGAATACCAATGTAAAACCATCCAGACCAGGTGATTGATCATCACTCATAGAAAATATTGGTGATTTTACCTCGTTGGTAGTAACATTATGAATCATCATATCAGCTTGTTCATGGGATAATCTGTTGCGAAATAGATCACGTGTATCCAAATCATTTGTCGCACCTGAAACACCAATAAAATCCATATAACGAGTAACAAAAGCATAAGGAACGTCATTCTCATCTAAAGATTATGCTCCTAGATACATGACTTCTAAACACTTTATGAAAATAAGATGAGCTCGAATCCCTAACTCTAAGCTTCTTAACCTTGACTTTTTGTTTCAAGAATCACACTTCAGCTAATAGTATGTCGTTAAAGGCCTTAAGATAACAAGCGTATTTCTCTCAAAGTAAATTATTAGCAAGATCTTTATCTAGGGTTCGTTGAACCTCATTAAACTCATGCCGAAGTCACTTGGCCTTTTGACAAATTTTGAAGAGGTTGTTTTAGCATTATCATCCTTTTAACTATACGAAACATGTTATACCTCGACACTTCCACTTTCTATTTTCTTGAACCAGCCCCTAAAAACCGTCATTAAGCATTAGAAGGTTCAAAATTTTAAATGCCTTGCGTTTAAATTTTGAAACCTTGGGAATACAAAGCACATCTGGTGAATGATCTGAGATACGATATGGCTGAAATAATGCATTGGCATCCATGAAATCAGAATTAAAGACTAAGTTTGCCATAATATGATCAATCTTTTTTAACAACCCATATTCTTCTTTTGGCTTTTGATTGCACGTAAAATGTAACGCTGACTATTAACATCCAAAATTTCTCTATTGTCCATACTCTTTAAAATCCCGCATAGATACATCAATATTCGATGATCTACTTACCTTGTCCTCTAAATTAAGGGCAATATTGAAGTCGCCCAACAAACACCAAGACTTTCCTCGAACAACCAACATGTGCATACCAAGATTCTACCATAACTTACACCATTGAGTATATCGGTTGTGTGCATATATAAATGAACAAAATAAAGTCTTACGATCAGTCTTAAAGAAAAATTTAGTATGCATAACTTGGGGAATTGCAATATTATCATAACGTCAACATTATATGATTCCACCCTAAACTGATACGAGCACCTTTTACACATAGATTTCCATTAGATGTCCACATCCCATTCTAAAACACTTTTGAACAAAGCTGCTCCAAACGAGAACTAGCCACATGCGATTCCAGAATTGCACAAACATAAAGATGATTTTTAGTTTTTACCTCACAAACCTCCTTTTCCTTCGAGTATTGGTTTAAACCCCGTATATTCCAAGAGGCTATATTATACATTGGAAACCAAGTCAACAAGAGTGCTTGTCCCCTCTGGATCATAAATGACAGTGTTTGATACCATATAATTAGCAGTCTCTTCATATATATTTTCCAAAATCTTCACTATCACTTTCATGGCCTCTACTCGAAGTAGCTTATGGGTTATTATTTCCCTTCTTCTAATTCGTATGAACCCATGCAAAGACACTATCCGATATTTTCAAAGCATCAAAAACATTTTTAAGAGTGATAATACTAATGGGTCATTATTTCCCTTCTTCTAATTCGTATGAACCCATGCAAAACAGAAAATTAATTACAGAGATGGCGCCAGCATTCCTTAAATACGTCGTCAGGATTGTTGTGATAGCGTCAGAACGTAACCAAATTAAAGAAGCCCTAGAAGAATCGGCAGAGCGACGGCGTAAGGATTACAAAGCGACGTCGTCACGATCATTTTTATATATATACAAACTCAGTTTTAGGGTTTTTAAGTATGAAACTTTTGGGATACGATTATTATAGTTAGGGTACGAGTTTAGCAGCTGTTAGGGTTGATTTTAGGGCCTAAAAACCTCTTGTATCACCCTTTAACTCATG
>BQNB010124994.1:0-14439 GCA_026074375.1 Tanacetum coccineum
ATATTCTTAAAACGACTCTCGGCTTTCAATTGCTTTCCTTATCGGGGATAACGACCCGGGAATCATACTCCCGGATTACTATAATTGTGATCTTTTGATTCATACCCTCTTATCTTTATATATTATATATTATAAGTATATCTTATATTTATATTTATAAATTATATATTATTAAAAGGTGTTGATCAGAAGGGATCAGGGCTGATAAAAGTTTACTGTCTCTGGTCGGTTCGCTCCCGATGTGGCAGTCTTCAAAAGAAGGCCCATAGTAAGAATAATAATTCGAGACTGATAAAAGTTTGCTGCATCTGATCGGTTCGCTCCTGATGTAGCAGCCTTCAAAAAGGTCGAGGAAATTACCGAGGTCGAAATAAGACTACTGGCTCTTGTCGGTTAAGACGCACAATGTGTCAGTTGTTTAAAGGACCGAGGCTTAATAATGTTGCAATAATAATAATAATAATAAAGCCAAATTTTGACTTCGGGGTTATCTAAACAAAGCCTCTATCTTTGGACTCGTAGTTGAGTTGTTTCGGATGAAATAAAAAGGATAACCCCTAAATCATGCAAAATTAGAACCTTAATGTGGACTTTATTCTCACCATATCGTCTCTTTAGGAAAGGATTTCAAACTAATTATGGTCTAAACCGGGCCTACTTTATATGAATAAGGACTTAATTTATATGTCACCAATAATAAGAATAAAACCCTTAGAGAATTTAGGAATAAGGGAGCAGTTAGTAGCTATGCGTACACAATTTGCATCTATGAGTAGTGTTAACATCTTAACTTGTATTTAACAATGATTTCATTTTTAAGCTTGGTTTGGGGCGGGTGAAAAATCAAGGACGATGAATTTATCTTTTTAGTGTTTCTTGTTTCGTGAACCTTAAAGTTAATAATAAATGTATGCTTATAAAAATGGTAAAATGGGGCGTTTTAAACTAGTGATTTCTTAATCCCTTTAGATGAACACTTAGCTACTTTTCAAAATAATTAGTTTAAGGGAGTTGAAATTTTTAGTTTTCTATGTGTGTATATGACATTGCGTGAGGACACGGAAATAGCTTAGTATGGGGGATTTTTGATATGTGTTTAATCACATATCATTTTTCCTTATTAAAATGAGCTTAAATGACAAAAAATACATAGAAAATACATTGTATTTGTTTGTATTGTGAATTTCATTATGCAGGTAGTGGATATATCAAAAATTGACAAATACGAACCTAAAACAGACAAAACCGAGCACGGGATTGGAAGAGCATAAGAAAAGCAAAGCCAAAGGCGTATTCAATTTTAATGGGTCAACCCATACCCGTTTCATGGGCTGGGTCAGCCCATTAACATTTGAATGTTATTAATACTAGCCCTTTTTAATATAAGCCCAAACCATAAACACAAGTCCAAAACACATAACCAAAAGCCCAAGCCCAATGAAATAATAAAAAAGCCCAAGTCCACTTCCCTTTATCCAGTCAAAACAATACCAACGGGTCAAAATTACTGTGCATCTACCCCCTTCCCTCCCATTTCACTCTCACCCTGCAAACAAATAACCTTGGATAAGCTCACTACTCCACGCGCGCTTATGAGCTTCTAGAAGCCATCCTGACACGTCTGACACAACCCTTGACACGCTGGCAATCCTAAGCTTCCTTATTGGATGAGAGGATGTGGAGAGAGATCTGACGGCTCAAAATTGTTGGAGTGATGTTTGTTAGCAATCAAGGGCGTGGATTGAAGCTTATATACGCTCCCCTCCTCCTAGAACCTTCCTCTTTTTGCTATAAATAGAGGAGAAATCACACAGAGAAGAACATCTAGAGTAGGAGTAATGTAGGATAGATTAGGAGTAGTGTAGCTTAATTTTCAGCTCAATTCTTGCTTATCCCTTGTATTCAGCTTAATGTACTACTCTTTTTCTTAATAAAAGTAATTTTCAATTTAAATCAATTGTGTCTTTAAATATAGCTTTTTTACTTATGCAATTTACTTAATTTCTTAATAAGCTAAAATGTTTTCTCATACCTTCTTTAAGCTCAAATAAGCTCCTAAAAGCTTATTTGAGCTTGTTTGTTCACTTTCAAGCCAATTGGTTAAGCATTGCGGTTTGAGCTTAATATGGATGATAAGCCAAACATGGATGGGCTTATAGTGTTCTTACCAACTTGTTTACAACAAGCTGGAGCTTGTAGATAAGCTCCTTTGAGTAAATTAGATCCCTGTTAAGCTGGGATCAAGGTACACACTCATTTTTACTATTTCTAGTTTTGCTTATCTTTCTGCTTATTTCAGCTTATTCAGTGTTTAATTATGCTTAATCTGTCTTATTATAGCTTTATGTTTTTAAATCATAGCTTAGAAGAATTTAGATTTGAGTTTTTAAAGTTTTCAGTTAAAACTGTTTGAATAAGTAGTTAATACTACTATTAGAATTAGCTTATTTCTAGAGCTTATTAATTAGTAGATTTTGCTTATTTGTTACTAATATGCTTAGTTATTAATCCATTTTCTATAATTAGGGCTTATTAGTATATGTTTTAGCTTATAAGTTTGTTTTAAGTTTTTAAAGGGGTGTTTGGGTTAAGAGATTTTTGCATGTTCAATTTAAGTTCAAATCATTTTAGCTCTTAAATCAGTTTGCATAAGCTTTAATTTGGTGTTGGGATTCTAAATTTGATGAGACAAAATAAATAAAAGAATGAAACAAAAGGATCAGAATTGTCATTAAAGAGTTCTTCAAGCTGGTGGAGAATTATGAAGATTTGGTCAAAGATGTTAAAGATAATGATTAGGAAACATATTAATGTGATTTAAATAGTTTCCTTATCTATTGATTAGCTTCCTTTGTAAGCCTTAATATCCCTCTATATAAAGGGTATTAGGTGTGTAGGTTTAAGATATCCAGAAAAGTGTGTGTACACAAAGTGTTAAAGATGTAGACGTCTAGTAGAGTTGGTGTAGCCCCAAGGATCTTTGATCCCTGTTAGATTGTAACCGTTCTAGAGTTGATCGTTTAGAATTGGGGCTTGATGGAAAAGTATAAATGGTAAACATTGTTGAATATCTTTGTTCTTATTCCGCTTTGTTTTTATAACTTATGAACATTGATATTATCCTAAATAAAGGTCTAAAAAACCTGAGCTTAAACGATCTTTAGATTCAACATGTGGTATCAGAGCCATGGGGCTCTTGATCTAGGATATACATGGTTTTTGAAGAAACCCTAAAACCCTAATTTTCCAGAAATCGATTTGTGGTTAAAGTTTTATGGGGTTTTAGAGTTAAATTGATATAGCAATATTTATAATTGTCCTCTCTACCTTAATTGGTATGCAATACAATTGTAAATCATTGTTACTATTAAGGGTTTCTTGGTGTAGTTGATTTATGATGATGGATCTGGACCTCGTCGTATACATTCTTTTTTATCATCATCATTATTAGGGTTTTTATGCGAAACCCTAATACCATGGCTGCTCGTCGATTTGGTTTGATTATATTCGATCTTTGTTTTCTTTGTTTATCTATATGGATCGATTGCATAAGAAGCAGCATGTGTGATTGGTTATCATGGTTACAGTTTGGGTAACATGATCTCTATGAAGGTTCAAATGGCAGTAATGAGAAAAACATTGGAACAGTTGGGCTCAAAATTTTAATATTGTTCGAGTATCAAAAGAAAAATTAATGCTGCTATTACTCGTTTCTACTGCCTAAAGATATTACTACTGTTTGGGCACAAAAGAAGGTTAGTACTGCCCTAATTGTTAATGCTGCTGCGTAATTGTTTATACTGCTAGTTTTAAGAACAGTGGTAACAAGAATTAGTACTGCTTTCTTTGTCCGAGAAAGAAGTTTACACTGCTAGTGGCGTCCGAGAAAATGTTTCTACTGCTTGTTTTATTCGATATCGGATAATACATATTTTTGCTTCTCGGTTGACAAATAATCTCGGACAGAACAGTACTTGAAGGTTGAAAGAAAACACACAGTTTTGGATCTCGAATTGAACAAGATGCTTCGTTTAAGGGGAAGTAAACGGATTAATTTTGGTTTAAAGGTTTAAAAGGCTCGTTTTTGGATTTCTTGGATTAATTGATTACGAAGAGGGTTATTTATTGCTTATTTGAAGATGAAGTGGGATTCTTGGATGCGTGTTCTTATCATATCTTTTAGCCTTGGAGATAACTTGTTCGTGCTTTCATGGTTTTATTGATAAAGACTTGATTAATCTAGTTTTACCTGATGTAAGGAGGTACGTTGTAGTACTCACAGGTATTTACTATCACTTAAAGGAGTTACGTTGTTGTGCTCAGTGTCTCATTGAAGATGAGGATTTTATCAAGAGATCGAGGTCTACTCTCGGAGAAGAAGTGTGAGTTTCTTTATCATATTTTAGTGCAAGACATAAGACACAAGTTTGGGTTATTCTACTTCTACATCAAGTTCGTTATACTTAGATTTTCTTCATCAGTGATCACTACATAGAGCCTACAGAGTTCGAGATTCAAGAGATGGTAAACATATGGGTTTCAGGGGAAGCTTATTGATTAAATGTTTAACCATCTACATGCACCATTTGAGGGGAAGTGTTTACAAGTTGCTTATCTACTGAAGACCCCTATTGGATGATTACAAAAAGGGGAAGAAGATTATAGAGATATGATTTGCAGCTTATCATATATGGTGGCATGATACAAAGGATATCTGATTAAGGGGAAGCTTGGAAGTTTTGTTTCATTCAGGGAGATGATTACATCTCAACTTCAGGGGAAGCTTTGGCTTTATGATGAAGTTCGTACACGACTTTGTTTGTTTTGTCATCATCAAATAGGGGAAGATTGTTGGGATTCTAAATTTGATGAGACAAAATAAATAAAAGAATGAAACAAAAGGATCAGAATCGTCATTAAAGAATTCTTCAAGCTGGTGGAGAATTATGAAGATTTGGTCAAAGATGTTAAAGATAATGATTAGGAAACATATTAATGTGATTTAAATAGTTTCCTTATCTATTGATTAGCTTCCTTTGTAAGCCTTAATATCCCTCTATATAAAGGGTATTAGGTGTGTAGGTTTAAGATATCCAGAAAAGTGTGTGTACACAAAGTGTTAAAGATGTAGACGTCTAGTAGAGTTGGTGTAGCCCCAAGGATCTTTGATCCCTGTTAGATTGTAACCGTTCTAGAGTTGATCGTCTAGAATTGGGGCTTGATGGAAACGTATAAATGGTAAACCTTGTTGAATATCTTTGTTCTTATTCCGCTTTGTTTTTATAGCTTATGAACATTGATATTAACTTAGATAAAGGTCTAAACAACCTGAGCTTAAACGATCTTTAGATTCAACATTTGGTCTTAGAAATAGTTTTTCTCAAGCTTAGATTAAGCTTTGTTAAGTTTTCAGGTTTGTTCTATCAAAGGTTAAAGTCTGCTAGTTATATGTTGCTTCAAACTGCTTATTTGTGAATCTCTACTTTAAGTGTGGATTATGTGGGCTATTTTAGTTCCTTAAGCATGACTAATCATCTGATTTGAAAACATTTTGCTTGTTATAGCCTTTTGAGTTCTTTTGTTTAAAAATTGTCAAGTGATTTAAAGTTTGATAGCTTGTTCTTTATGATCTTATTGAGCAGATCATTGCTTAGCTTAATTTAGGTTAATCTAGTTGAAACTTACTTATTGAGATTAGTTTTAAATATGTTTTCAGTCTCTAGTTTGTCCAAAGTCCTTCTGAGTCTTATAATTTAGTACAAAAAGTCATTTCATTCTCAAAAATCCAAAAATAAGTAGTAGGTCTATGACTTTCATTTTGATTTTTCTAGCTTATTTTCTAAACCACTTTCCTTAATCCTAGCTTATTTGTGTCATTTAAGTGTCATTCTCTATCTGTTTTCAGTTTTCAGCTTATTTTAAGTGCTTATTAGTCCTTTAATCTAAGCTTAAAAGTTGGTCAAAAGTCCTTTAAAGAAAGTTTATGTCAAACTGTCTTAATGCTTTTAGTTGTTGTTCAGCTTATATTATTAGCTTATTTTTAGTCTTTGATGCTTATTGAGTCTAGGTCTAAACCTGTTTTTATGTTTTATCTTTTTCCAAGTGCTTATCAGTTCTCAAGTTAGCTTAAAAGTTTGGTAAAAAATTCCTTTAAAATTGTTTTTGTGCCCACTGTCTTATTTGCCTTTTAGTTGTCTTTTAGCTTATTCTTTTTGATTATTTGTGGTCCTTTATTGCTTATTTAGTCTAGCTTAAGTCTGTTTTGGCTTATTAAGTTTCCTTTTTGATTTTTTGAAGTCATTTAAAAGCCAAACAGTTTTAATTTCAAGCTTAGCAGTTTTTAACTATATTCTGTCACTTTTGATTGCTTCTTCTAAGCTTATTAAAAAGTTTTGGCAAAAAGTTCTTTTATTAAAGTTTCCTATTTTAGCTTATTCTATAGCTTTTTCATAAAGAAAAATAAAAAAAATGTTTACACAAAAAGGTAGGTTACAGGACTCGAACCTGTGACCTCCCCGTTAACACACCAACACCTTTACCAACGCACCCTTGGGTCTTTTTCATAAGACCATGCACAATTTAATATTAATATGCATTTCAAGTTTTAGCTTATTTGCTTATTTGATTTTTCCTGACTTATTGGCTTGAGCTTATTGTTTCATTTTTCTTTATAAACCTTAGGAATCCTATCTAGTATTTTTAAAAATTTCCTTAAAATTTTAGGATTAAGCTTAGAATTTTTAATTTAATTTTTAGTATTATTAAGTTAAAAAAAATGGTTTTAATTAGTTTAATAGTTCAAAAAAATATTTTATGTGTTTTAAAAAATAGATTAATGCAATTTAGTTTAGAAATTTGCAATTTGAGTTTTTAGAGTTTTAATTTGTCATATTTAGTTAAATAGTTAGTTTAATTTAGTTTTTAATTAGTTTTTATTTGTTTTAAATGTCATTAGATTTTTAAATTGCTTTAATTTCTAGTTTAAGCGTACCTTTATGTGCTTTCCCTTTGCGTTATTAGATTTAGAATTCAAAACCAAAACTTACATGACAATCAAGCTCGATTTACAACATGAACATAGAATTTCCATTCACCTCTCACCGAGGTGAACGATATCCGTGTTGATTACTTTTTATTATTTCCTAAGAATAATTTGTATGATACTTTGCTTATGTATATGTATTTCATATATATATATATATTATTGAGGGTTATATGTTTGATACGTATCTCGACGATTAAAAAAATGGCGCCACTGCCGGGGAGAGGTGTAGCGATTTTTACGAGATTGTTCGTGTTCGAGCTTTGAAGATCCTTTTCCCGTGAAAGTTTTCATTTTATTTTATATAAAAATACAAAAATATTTTATACTTCTATTTTTATTTTCTTTTATTTTTATATTGAAAACAACCGTGTTGTTAATTGTTAAATCGGCTCACCTTTAGATTAACAAACTATAAGAGAGGTATAAGGTGGGTCGATCCTATGAACTTCGACCCGAAAGGAGAAGGTTTTTAAAACGCTTCGCGCTTACCCGCTCCTCCGCTTCTTTGTGCGTTTTCTAGAGAGCTACCGTGCACCTTTGACTATCGGTTACCAAAAATATTTTTCTTTCTTTAATTTCTTTTCCTTATGTATTATTTTAAAAATCTATAAATATTCTTCTTTATCCTCTTATTCGTTTAATTCTTATTCTCTTTACCTTCTTATCCGATAATTCTTCAACATGTCTTGGTTTTCAAGGTGCTCGTGGTGTGGAGGTCCGTTTAACGGTGGAAATTGTCGGCGTTGTACCAATGTGAGTTTCAGAGACGAGTTTGTCTGTAACCCCGATTCCATTTCAAATGATGAAACACCCGATTTTTCCTACCCACCTTCACAACCCCAAACATCTTCGTTCGACCAATTTCATTGTTTTGGGTGTGGAGATCCGTTAGAAGATGGTGTACGTTGTCAACGGTGTACTTGCAAGTGGTGTGGATATGGTCTTAGAGAAGGATTTTGTTGGTTTTGCGCTTCAAGAGATGGAAATTCATCCATTGATGCTCCTAATCCGAACTCTTTCAATGATCCTCCAAACGTTTTCACCCACCCTCCACAACCCCAGTACGAATCATACTCGTGTGAATTATGTGGGAACGACGCTCATTATGGTTATGATTGTCCACCACGGGTACCGCTTGTCTATGAGCAGGAACCGTGCTACAATCAAAACTTTGGTGATAATTATTATCCACAAAATTCACCGAGTTTTCCACAACAATATCTTTGTTGTGAAAATTGTGGGGGTCCTCATGAAAGTTTTCAGTGTCAACCGATGAATCAAAACTACTTTGAGCCTAATTCTAACTATTCCGGATTTGACCGACCCTCGCAGTATCCCATCGATCAATCACCTCCTCAAGAAATGAGTATACAAGATATGGAGCTTCAGAAGCGGTGCTTCAGAGCAACTAGTAAATTTGTTTGAGCCCAAATGCTAAAGTATAAGCAATCAAATTCGAACTATAGATATATGTTATGAGGAGATTTGATATTCATATAAAAGGAATGTGAATTATAGTTGTGATTCGCATTAGGCTATTTTGTTATATAAATGAGTATGGAATTAATAAAATCACTTAATGAGAAGAAGCTGCTTCGGCAACCTAGAGGCAGGTAGCAAATTTTTCTTTTTTTTAGTAATCTTTTAACTCCCGAGCCGCTTCGCGACTTTTTAATTTTATTGTCATATGATGATGATGATGACGATGATGATGAGAACTATTTCTTTTGAGTGAACCATTGAGATTTCTCGACCTTCACTAGCCGTCTTCCAATCCGTCCTCTACTCAAATGAGGAGTCCCGAGGACTCTCTCAGTATGGGGGATGTGCATGTATTGCACGTTATCCTAAAAAGGAATCAGACGGAATGTCGATAAAGTTAGTGTTTGAGGACTGTTAGTGTCCCACAGTCCCAAAGTGAGGTCTGAGGGTAGACACCCGGAGAGTGATAGTGAGTGTAATGATATTTCCTCTACCTTATTAACACTGTCTGAGGATATATCCAGTGGACACTTTCCCTTATTCTCCCTCCTAAAGGTGTTATTAGATCATGAACCCAAAAAAGCTTAAATAATAAAACCTGATATAATTTAAGTAGAGTATGATCAAAGTTTTTGAGATTCCCCCGAGATTTAGGAGATAATTTTTTTCTCCACATGTTGTGATATTTACCGATTTGAGGATCGCCAATTATCTTTTCCCTCACGTATGTTTCCTGGATTTTTCTTCCTTATTTCAATCCTATCGGTGATTCTTCTCTTCCTCTTCATACGGGAGTGTAGGGTATCATTTTTGACCCCGGCTACTCCGCTTATAGTTTTTTTCTTAGATTTTACGGTGGCATATGATAAGATTTTCTCTTCCACATGTTTCGTCCCTATCTATCATCGATGTTATTGGGGAGTGTCTCAGCTAGGGAGACCTCGCACGAAAAAACAAGAGCTTCGTGAGGGTAGGCGAACCCATGCTTTATCCTGGTAGTAGTATATTAGTAAAATAGTTATGGAGATATAGTGTGACGTCGATGTGAGGCTGCCTACTCTCGTTCAATGTTTCGTTGGCTTGTGTTTTATATTCAAGATTGCCTTGGATTTTAAAGACTTCGGGCTCGGTGGTTTTGTTTCCTATGTGATCAGTTTTCACTCGATGTCTTCCAATCACTTTGCAAGCCATCTTTAATATGGGAATCCTCGTTATCTAGAATCTTATTGTTTAACGTTTATTACTATGGTAGCATAGAATTAATAAATGGCTTAGATTTACATAGAGGACCCTTTTATAACATTGAGGACATATGTTTAGTTCTAGTATGAGGGGGAAATATCTTTCGATTGGATCTTACTTAACATTTGCTCTGTGTCCTTTACTGTGAAAGACCACTGTTTTATCACGCTCCAAATAATAGAAAAAAATATGTAATTTTTAGCCCATATTAAAAAAAGAGACTATGCAAAAATAGAAATAAGTGTTTTTGATTTTCCGATAGTTTAGAAATAAGAATAAATTTTGACTTAATCCAAGATTGTTGGCGCTCTATGCTTGCCCTTTAACTTATATAAGTTAAGCTTTTGATAGGTCTTTTATACAGAAGACTTTTAAAAAGCGATATCTAGCTTGAAAAAGCCAAGAGTTTGCTAAAGTTTCCCATAATAGACTTAGTAAATATGCTAAAGTTGTATTTTATTAGACTATGGTCAAAATTCGAGTTTATTTTGTATTAAAGATTTTAAATTTGCGAGAAATGAGAAAAGATAGAGTTGAAATATAAGTTAGATGCTAATGCGAGGAGTTAGTTGGAACTCTTTAGAGCTATAGAGGTTAGTGTGGCTTTTTAGTAGTCCTCTCTGCTTAATAAACGTTATATATAAATTGTTATAAATAAGAAGTTGCTGTTTGGTTTGTTTTTGTTGGATTCGTCTAGTTTAGATCCCTTCGTAGATGGATTCATTTGGTGAATTTATAGGTACACATCGGAGGTTTTATTAGTGGTGTGGGGAAATAGAGGCTACCAATTCTTGAGTCGGTTGCTATCCGTTGGTCTAGGTAGTTAAATAGACCACTAGACTTGGAAAATTTGGCTAATTTTCAATAATGGAATATACCATAAGCCAAAATATGGCTTTCTGGAATCTATGTATGAGGCTCGCATAACGATGTGCACAGTCGTTTTTAAAGGGTGGGGGTAATTCTAATAATAATAAGAAATCCGTGGGTGATGATAAAGTTTATTGTCTATGGCTGGTTCGCTGCGATGGGCTAGTCTTCAAAGAAGGCCATAGTAAAATAATAAATCCAAAGACTGATTAAAAGTTTGCTGCATCTGGTCGTTTAGATCCCGTTGTTGTAGCCTTAAAAAAGGTCAAGGATCTCCTGGTCGAAATAAGACTCCTGGACCATGGTCGGCTCGCATACCGATGTGGCAGTTGTTTAAAGGACTGGGAGGTTTAATAATGTTGCTATAATAATAATAATAATAAGAATAAAGCCAAATTTCGACTCCGTGGTTATCTAAATAAAGCCTCCGTCTCTGGACTCGTAGTTGAGTTATTTTGGATGAAATAAAAATGATAACCCCTAAATCATGCGAAATTAGAACCTTAATGTGGACCTTATTCTCACCATATCATCTCTTTAGGAAAGGATTTCAAACTTAATTTTAGTCTAAAACTGGGTTTACGCTTTATATGAATAAGGATGCTTATATTTAATTTGTCACCAAATATACGATTAATAACCGCCTTAGCATTAGAGAATTTAGGAATAAGGGAGCCAAAAGTAGCTATGCATACACAATTTGCATCTATGAGTAGTGTTAGCATCTTAACTTGTATTTAACAATGATTTCATTTTTAAGCTTGGTTTGGGGCGGGAGAAAAATCAAGGACGACGAATTTATCTTTTTAGTGTTTCTTGTTCCGTGAACCTTAAAAGTTAATAATAAGTGCATGCATAAAAATGGTAAAACAGGGCATTTTAAACTATTGATTTCTTAATCCCCTTAGATGAACACTTAGCTACTTTTCGAGGTAATTAGTCTAAGGCGGTTGAAATCTTTAGTTTTCTATGTGTGTATATGACATTGCGTAAGGACACGACAATAGCTTAGTATGGGGGATTTTTGATATGTGTTTAATCACATATCATTTTTCAAAAATGGACAAAAACAAAGCCAAATTGGACAAAACCGAGCACGGTATTGGAAGAGTGTGAGAAATACAAAGCTGAAGGCATATTTATTTTTAATGGGCCAACCCGTAACCCATTTAATGGGTCGGGTCAGCCCATTAGAATTTGAATGATATTAAGTTCAATACCTTAAGCCTATTTATAAGTCCAAATACAAAACCCTTTATCCAAATCCAAACCGGCCAAAGTAATATAACAAAAGCGCAAACCCCAATCCCTGGTCCAAGTCAAAAACATTAACCCAGGTCAAAGTCCAAGAAAATAAACACCCGCTATTTACTGTACCTCCTCCTTCCTCCCTTTTTACACAACGAATTAACCATGGTTAACAACACCATTCACCCACACGCCCCTTACTTCTAGAAGTATAGCCTGACACGTTTGGCACTCATAAAGCCACGCTGGCGATCCTAAAGAACGTTATTGGTTGTTGAGACGTGTAGAGATCCAAGGGCTCAAATGGGAGGATTTAGAATCAAGGGTGGTGATTGAATGATCAAAGACGCTCCTTGACCTAGAAGCTTCCTCTTCCTGCTATAAATAGAGAAGGAATCACTCACACCGGGAGATATCTAGAGTAGGAGTAGTGTAGAAGTAGTGTAGTTAGCTTTTTAAGTGTAATTTTAGCTTATTGTAATTTTCGTTTCAAAACTTGTAATTTCTTTTCAATCAATAAAAAGTTTAGTTTCAGTTAATTGTGTTTAAATTCTGTTTTTACTTTAATGCTATTAATGTTTAAATGTGTTTAAAATAATCTAATAAGCTCAAATAAGCGCATTACCTTTTAAGTTATTGCTCATTCAGCTAAGCCTCCTCAAAGCTTAGCTGAATAAGCCATTTCACTCAGAATACCTTAAAATTCTGCATATTAAGTTGTTTTAGATGATAAGCCAGAAATGGATGGGCTTATGGTGTTCTAACCAGCTTGTTTACAACAAGCTGGAGCTTATAGATAAGCTCCTTTGAGCAAATTAGATCCATGTTAAGCTGGGATTAAGGTACACACTCATTTTACTATTTAAGCTTAATTTCTAGTTTTGCTTATCATTCTGCTTATTTAAGCTTATTCATAGTTTATTTGTGCTTATTCTGTCTTGAGATAGCTTAATATGTTATTTTATAGCTTAGTTTAGTTTGATTAGAGCTTATTTGATTCTGTTAATCTCATTAGTTAAAATAGCTTATTAGTGTAGCTTATTGCTAAGTTCTTATTTTTCCTTAATTTGTGCTTATTTGTCATCTAATATCCGTGAGAGACTTCAAAACCTTCATCCACCATCCATGGTCCTTGTGCATCTTATAAATTGATCACAGCCATAGATTACGACAAAAGTTATGGAGAAAAGTGAGATTGCAAATTGGCAAGCCCCTTTTTTGGTGGGAAAGATAGTGGAGAGGAGGGGGGAGGTTTGTCCATGGGGTTGTTTGGGTTTGCAGGATAAAAGGGAGGAAGAAGACCCGTGATTGGGTCTTGGGGTTTAAAAAAAGCGGGAAAAGGTTTTATAAGAGGACAGGGCACGGGTTTGGGTTTTGGGCAAAAAGGACCCCTCAACTTATATAAGTTGATTACATGAAAGGTCCTTGTGGTGGTGTAAGTTTTAGGAAATTGGCAGAAATGCCCCCTCAGGTTATATATGATCATTACACCACAAGTCCTTGTTATGTTTTGTGAGGGTTTGGGGACTTGCAGGAATTGGCCCCATGTGGTATTTCTTTGCCAATTTGGCAGATTTGGCCCTTCTCTTTATTTTCTTCCTTTTCTTCTTTAAAACAAGTTAGGGATTTAACAAGTTTAGTCCCTAAACTTGTTTTTCTTGACTTTTTGGCTTCGGGCTTGTCGGGGTTGACTTTCTGTTGACTTTTTCAGGCTTTTTATTTGACTGGACTTTGTCTTTTTCCTGCTTTTCCATTCCGTGTCCCGGTTTTTGGGTCGTTTTGCTGTTGTTTTTTCGTCCCTTTTCGTTTAGATATCCGTTTCCTGGCAGCAAACTACAATTAGCAAAACAAGCGTATATTTGGCATTTTAAGTCCGTGAAATATAGAAGGGTAGAAAGCCTAACATTAAGTATTTTAGAGTTTGGAGTTGTTTAGAATATTATAAGGTTCCCTTACCTCATACATTTAAGTAAGGACCTAGATGTTTAAAAAGTGTATTTGTGGGATATGCAAAAGATTCTAAATCTTATCGTTGTTTAGATTTAGATTCAAATGTTATTGTTGAATCAAGAGATGTAGATTTCTTTGAGAATAAATTTTGTCATGATTCAACAAGCATAAATGAAATTGTGACACAAATCCCACAAGATATTTTTGGTCCAAATTTAAACTCTAACAACAAGAGGAATATGACATAATCTTTTAGTGCACCTAGAAGAAGTGAAAGGGCTATAAAGGAAAGAAACTTGGATCCTGATTTTATTGACTCTCAAGCTATGATATTCCTTGTTGAAGGTGATAATGAGCATAATGTTATTAATAAAATAACATTTCTACTAAATGTGGAGGATGCACCTAAAACTTATAAAGAGGCTATCACCTTTAGGAATTCTGAATTTTGGAAGAAGGCAATTGATGATGAAATGGATTTCCTAGTATCTAACAATACTTGGGAACTTTCAGATTTACCTCTAGGTTCCAAAGCAATTGGGTGTAGATGGGTATTTAGAATTAAATACCATACAGATGGATCCATTAAAACTTTTAAAGCT
>BQNB010124995.1:2104-19846 GCA_026074375.1 Tanacetum coccineum
GTACTTTTATGACTTGGGATCACGGTTATCTTATTAAAGCTTTTTTGATTTGGGGTTGCACCAATTTTAGGTCAGACTTTTCATGTTGTGGGTTTGTAAAAATAGAAACTTCTATTTTTCAAAGAGTTTGGTTTTCATGGTGGAAGGGATTAGTTGGATACCTTAAATGCTTTAGGTTGCTTTGCCATTTGGTTGTTCGATAACCAGGTGGCACAAAATAATACGATTTTGACCCAAGGCACGAATAACTTTATAGTTTGGAGCTGCCATTGGTAGAAATATTTGTGTATGACGTATTGTCAAAATATTAATAACTACTTACCCGGATTTTGTTGGGAGTAATTGGTTATTCTGCTAAATTCTGTATATCGTTTTGTTAATCCATGATTGATACGAATGGTTCGAGTGGACAGGTTAGAAAGTGGGCAAAACTTTTGGACCAAATTGGGTTTGTGTAGGTAATTTCTTAATAAGTGGTGGCTTGATATTGTGTAGAAACTAAAAAAGGGTATGTGTAGATGTGGATATGTATTGTATAGGTTTAGGGTTTGAGAAAAATCTACTTATAAGTAACATTTAGCATAACATATTTTCGTTTTAAAATAATAGTAAAATGTTATGCTAATGTTATGAATATAAGATGAAAATAACGGGTATCTTTAACCATCATTTTTCCTGTAATTACCAATAACTAATTTGTGAATCATTTATCTAAGGGAAATGGTTTAAAGTTTAAGAATAATTGCATTTTCAAAGGGCGGTCGTACATGTCCAGCCACGGTTGTTTTTTCCTCTTTCTTTGTTGTTTTTTCAGCATCAAAAGATGATTGTTCAAGCCTTAATATTGGATCAAGCTGCAATGTTTTGACCTTAAATGTCATTAGTATCTTGAATATAAAGTTGCAAAAGGAATTCAGATTGAAACATTAAATCTAACCGTTTTGTTTGCTAAAAAGGTCGATGTTTAGAGTTTCTGCACAAAATTAAGTTTATAACGAGCCGTCATGGTTAATATTAAATATCTTTAAACAGATTAGAAGAAACTTGATTATTTGTGCATCTTGGAGGTGTTTTTTACAGTGTTTGCAGCTGTTGCACATTAATTGTTTAAGACGTAGCTAATAATTATTTGTACATGTAATATATTTCATTTCTAACAAGTATAATTTTATACGTTATTAGGAATAAAAACCCGGACAAGGAACTAGCACATCATGTAAGATATCATACACCCTGACAACAGTGTTTGGAGTCTTCAACGAATAGCATTTTTGGAGATTGTTGACAACGTCTATAACATCTTGCATGATGTACTTGGTAGAAAAGGTTGCGGACACTTAAAGAAGGTTTTTTGCCATCAACTTTACCGCCGGTGGAGTACAATTGTTGATAAACGAGTGCGACGTTTTTAGCTTCAGTTATATTTCTCCTCTCATACAACTGAAAGTGTTGGGGTATGTTGTGTAAGTTTTTATACACGTAAAATATATATAAAATATAATACTTTAAAAGAGTAATTAAGAAAATTACCAAGTTACCCTTGATAAAATTCACTCTCAAAAATATATATAATATAATATATAATACGTATATTAAACCGGGTAAATATGATCACCCGGGTCGTTATCCCCAACGACTAGTGAAATTGAAACCTCGTTTAAGCTTGGATTCTGATTTGAATGTAGCAAATCGAGTCTCTAACGTCTCATTCGTAATGTAAATTGTTAATCTACAACATCTTAAAATTACGACCACGACGTTTAAGACCCATGAGTTTTCTATGTGGTTGCATGTTTATGTTTAGTTTAAGATAAAACCTGACGCAGCCGATCGCACAAGCTGTTAAATGTTAGAAATCTAAAAATGCTTTAAAAGCGTTGGGGCTATCGATAAAATCCTAGGCTTTGATGCATATAGCATTAGGATTATATCTACAATCTTGAAGGCTATTTTATAATTTTTAGCTTCCTTACATTTAAAAGCATGTATGAGGTTGTGTGGGTCGGTCAACTGTGTTTGTAATGTAGTTGCGTGTAAATAAGTCTGCTTTTATTTGTGTAACACCCCTAAAAATCGTGTCGCAGCGGAATTGTGTCCGGGGGAGTTACTTCATAGTACACAACGCTAGATACAAGAGAACGACCTCTAAATGTGTCGTTTAAAAAATAATCTCGTTGATTTCCTTGAAATTGATATAATATTTGTCCCATAATTGCATCACCATGAAAAACTTGAATGTAAGACTCCAATGCACTTCAAGTAAGCCAAGTATCTATATCACCTGAGAAAAACATGCTTAAAACGGTCAACATAAAGTTGGTGAGTTCATAGGTTAGTTTAAATATGAATGTAAGTTTCAAATGAATGTATTTGTCTACTGTGTCATCACAGTACCATGTAAAAATCCCAAAGATTTATAAAGAATGCACGACACATTTTATGTCACCAAAAGTACCAATCTTATCCCAAAGATTTATAAAGAATGCACGACACATTTTATGTCACCAAAAGTACCAATCTTATCCCAAAGATTTATAAAGAATGCATGACCAATTTAATGTCACCAAAATATTTCAAGTATGTATTGCCACTTTATTCAAGGCACAGTAAATATCCATGTGAGTATAAAACAATGATTACAATTACTCTAAGTTCATGAAACCGATGCACTAATATAACAGTAAAAATTTATGTATATTTGTTGGGGGGGCCCTGTAGTCCCAACCAATTCTAAACCGACACTGTTATAATACGTGCGTTTACCTAGTGATAGCTAATCACCCAAACGGGGATTGTCAATCCCGAATAGATCTATTTCATAACATGCGCGTAGACAACATGCTATAACATTCGTTTGCCAAGTGATAGCTAATCACCCGAACGGGGATTATCAATCCCAAATAGATCTATTTTATAACATTTGCGCTCACCCTCCAAGTGATTTACAATTCATGAAGCTGTGACGTAGACTTATATATACCCATCACAGGTGTCCCCTCCAAGAACACCCGGGCAGTGATTTAAAGAATATATACTCTCGTTACCGGTGTCCCCTCCAAGAAAACCCGGGCAGTAAAGTACAAATATATACTCCCATTACCGGTGTCCCCTCCAAGAACACCCGGGCAGTACCGTTTTTGTCATCAGTTCAATCCGCTTAAGCTAATCCGTAATCCTTTTTCAAAAGTAAAATATGCATTCGTGACCAAAAATGAAGTCAAGTAATGTATCTCATAGCGAGCTATGTAAATGAGTATGTAAACCAAATTGTAATCAACCATGTAAATGCATTTGTAAACAAGCATGTCTTCAACCCAAAAAATATAAGTAAAACCGTAAAAATGTGGGCTATAAACTCACAATATCCTTTAAAAACAATCACGTTGTTATAAGATAACCGAGTTAGTATAAGAGTTTGTAGACAAGCATGTATCCCCCTCGCGGGTTTATAAACATTCAAAAGATTGAAAAGCGAGGTTATGAAACTCACCTCGATGATGTAGAACGATTGACAGATAGGCATCTAATATGCACAATACGAACGGAAGACGAAGCGGCTCGATCAAGAAGTTGCAGCTAATCTTAAACGGCTAAAGTCCCCAAAATCTTTAAAAGGCCCAGAATAATGTTATTCGGGTTTCCTATGAATGTTTACGTCAATCAGCGACATGTTTGATAAAGAATTTAGATTTAAAGTTGTCTACTTTTGGTGTTGGTTTAAATAAATAAATTGAAAACAAACGCAAAGTATGTTAATATATTCTGTATATATTACATATGAAAAATAAACCTTTATATAATTCATACCGTGAGTTATATAACAAAAGAAACCAATTAAATAAATAATTGCGGTATATAATACTTTGCAAGTATTATTTAAGAATTGTGAGAAAATAATTGAAACGAAACGTTTCGACACGCGTTCGGGAAATCACAAATTTACTTAATAATAGTTCTCGTATAAAAGTGAACGCACATTTTATTGCTTCATAATATATAAATGATGTTTTCAAAGCTTTTACAATCATTATGACTTTATACTTCAGACGAGAGATTATAAAAAACTAATTTAAAATTTTAGTGTTTTCATACGGCTTTTAACTAAACTAGTTTGCGTTGTTGTAAAAATATAACCATTCGTTTATTAACTGTTTATTTGTATAATTATAAATCAAAACAATCTTAATAGCTATAAAACTTAAATCTTTTTTAATTCAATTCGTTTTGCAATTTCTCGCGCGATTTAAATATAATGTAATACATATATATATAAATATATAATATAATATAAATATATATATGATAGAATAAATATAGTATATATATATATATATATATAAACTAATCCAAATAATAATTATTACATTTATTTAACCAATTTAAACCACCATTATATCCGGTTGTATTATCAAATATTGAAATATATTTATTAGTCTTTTTTTTTGTAAACCAAGCTCACCCTATGTTGTTTCGCTAAACCAACCAAACGGACCCCTTTGTTGTCTTCTCTAAACTCAAACGCACTTTTTTTGTTTTCTTACACACCCAAACACACCCTACGGTCAATCTCATCTGCCTAACCCAAACACACTACGACAACGCTCCTAGTAGTTTTCTACCCCAACCAAACGCGCCCTTAATGATGTTAAATCCAAAAACAAACACGCCTTGTGGCTGTTTCAAAACCAAACGCACCCTAATCTCGTATAATCATCAAAACCAAACGCACCTTAATCGTTTATAACCAAACCAAACGATCCTAATCCGTCCTAAATCCAAACGCACCCTTTGGCTGATTTACACAGCCAAACGCACCCTTATGTGGTGTTAACCACAGAAACAAACACCCCTTGGTGCTATACGTATAACCAAACGCACCCTGGCCGTGTGACAAACAAACCAACGCACACCCTTGTGCCCGCGAACAAACTAAACCACCCTAAAGTCGGTTTGTATACCCAAACAACCCACCTTATTGTTGTAAGCGCCCAACCGAACGCAAACCCCTTTTTCGATTAATAACCCGAACAAAAACACCCTTGCTCGTCTTTAATACCAAATGCACCCCTGGTGGGTTGTCACAGCCAAACGCGCCCTAATCTGTTTTATCAACAGCCAAACGGACCCTCGTTAGTGCTGCCCTAAAACCACACGCACCCTAGGTGCTGTAAACAAAAACCAGACGCAACCTGGTGGTGCTAAACCCACATCAAACGCACCCCATCTTGGTGTTATTTTATAAACAAACGCACCCTCGTGCTTGTGAAGACCCAACGAAACAAACACCCCTTTTTTTACTGCTGTTAAACCACCAGAACAAAACATTTTTTGTGGTGGAAAGTGGTGGTGTGTGGTGGTGATGATGTGGCAGCGGGGTGAGGTGGTGGTGTTATGGTGGCTTCGGTGGGGAGGCAGCCGGAGGAGGGGGCGGCGAGTGGCGGCGAGTGACCTAGTGGGTCGGATAGATCGGTTAACGAGGATTATTTTTGGTTTCGGTCGGAAAAGTCCGCCGGAAAATTTTTCCGGCGGCGGCGACATGGTGGTGGCCGGAATCCGGCGGCGGTTGTGGTGGCCGGATAATGGGAGAGGGAGAGAGATGAAATGGAGATGTGTGTGTTTATATATATAAATGTAAAAATGAAAATTAAATTTATAATTTAATATATATAATAAATATAATATATATATATATATATATATATATATATATAATATATAAATATATATATATATATATATAATAAGTATAAAAACAATAAAGAAAGGTGACATGTTACTAATAGATGGGGGGTTAATTTGTAAATGTTTCCTCAGGGACCAAAAGTGTAACTTTTGGTAAAATATGGTTCGGGACTCGTTTGAACCACTTAACGGACGATTTCAACCGCAAAACTTGCGAGCCATTATTCCAAATAATTTTTACATTGAAAAATGAGTATTCATTTGATAGTATTTCGTAAATATTTTTATAACATTTATAAAGATATTTGTTATTCGTTTGGAAACCCGGTTATGTCTCGTCCGAAAGTAAAAATTAAAAATACATTTTTAACCCGTATATTTGAGTCTTTAACAACGTTACTAAATAAAATGATAACAAATTTATTAAATATTTTTATTTAATAAAACGTGATAATTAAATGTAATTTAATTATTTTCTTGTTTCTAAATCTTGCGAGGCATTTCAGTCACTTTCTGACTATTTTCGGGTCTCGGTCAAAACTGAAAAGTTGTCTAAAATATCGTTTTACATCAAATTGCTTTAGGATCCGAGTTGTGAAAATGTGATTTAGTGGTTCGTTTTCGATAAATCAGTTAGGAAATAATATATATCTTTTTCGTTTTCATGTCAAATAAGTTGAAAATATCTTTGTACTCGAGGTGGGTAATAATAAATATACTTTATTATTAAAATATGTTCCGAAAATCTTTACTAGTTACGCGGTAATCGCTTTTATTAGACAATAAAACGTCAAAAGTCAAAAAGTCAATTCAGACCCAAAAAGTCAAAGGGCAAAATAGTCATTTAAAATTTTGAAAATTCTCGGATGTTACATTTACCACTGCATCAAATGAAAGTCTGGATAAGGCTTATGATAGGTGCCAAAAACTCATAAGTCAATTGGAGGTTTAGGGAGTGGAGTAACTATTCTGAATCTCCACTTCTCTATCTCCCCCTTTTTTTGCCTTCGGCTATTACCGGCTGTCAACGCTGCCCAACATTAGAATTTTTTTTTAAAAAACAAACAAGCAAGGTGGCGTTTCATTAAATTAAAGCTTTTATGCCCTACGAACTATACTTCTCTTTGGAAAGTAAAGGAATGCAGGGAACAAGTCTTATCATCTTTCCACTGGTTCTTAAAGCTCTCCAATCCCCCTTCTCCTATAATTGATTCTCCTCACGGATCGTTCTCCCATCAGATAATGGTTCTCCTTGGGCCTATCTTTGTAGGGAACAGGGAAAAAAAAGCCATCCCTGGAGAACATTGAAAGCTTCATATGGTCTTTTCTGTTACAGGTGCTGAATTTCCGCCATCTCACAGACATGTCTATTTTCACCGAGCCTCTCTCCGAGACAGTGCCCAGATCGTTAAGCCTTTCGTGCAGGTAGAAGCTTAACCTATAAGGAATTTCGCTACCTTTCAAGTTAGGGTTTAGGGTTTGGTGCTCCAGTATTAAAGGAAGATATCAACCATAAGTTCCTAAGAAGTCTTCCTCTTTCATGAGTTCCCCAATAGTGGTGCTTTAAACGAAGTAGAAATCTAGCCAATACAATAACCTGAGTAGCAATGTTGAAGATCTGTCTACAGATACATCCTTAAGATTCTGCAATAGAAGAAAGAAAGCAAAAGGGTCATCACTTATTCCATCTCATTTCTCAGACACTTGGCTTTTCTTTCCTTCTGAGAATATACTAGAGCCCTAATGAAGTTTAGTTCTAATTCCAGTGGAAATTTTTGGAGTAATAACAGCAAGAGAAGTAGTTCATCAAATCAGGTTTCATCCTACTCCAGGCGTTAATGAAGTAGTGTGCTCAAACCTTTGCACAACATTGCAACCAGTCCAACCACAGATAATCAGGATTTGCAGGCAATTGATCAAGAGACATGGAAAAATTAGATATTAGACAGCAGTGCCATGTTGACATGTCAGGAGCAGAGATTTCTGTTAAGAAGACTGGAAGATACTTCGATTTCAAAAAAATACCCTGTTACCTTTGATAAGTCAAAAGTTGAGTGCTACAACTATCAAAGGAAAGGGCACTTTGCTAAGGAATGCAAATCACGAAGAAACCAAGGGAAAAAAAATCTAAGATGAAAATTTGCAGGAGCATGCAAAAACAAAATGCACCAACATCACAAAAACAAGCACTGGTGGCTCAATATGGTCTAGGAGGCTATGACTGGAGCAATGATTTTGATATAGAACCAGTCAACTATGCTTTAATGGCCATCTCCTCCTCAAACTCATCAAGTTCTTCTGACAATGAGGTACAAAACTGTTCTAAACAATGTCTAGAGACTTTTAAAACTCTTCAAAAGAATTATGATAGTGAAAGAGAAAAACATAGCAGAGCTAGACTAGAAATTCAGGGTATGGACTTAGCCTTAAGTCCACAAGAACTAGAATACTTGGACATGAAAAGAATGAACTGGCTTGGGGTGAAAAATATGAGTTTCAAAATTATGAGCTTAAATGCAGAGAATTAAAAATCGACAACCTTAAAATGGAACTAGAAAAAGTTGTAAAGGAAAGAGATGAGTTGAAAATTAAGATAGAAAAATAGAAAGAATCATCCAAGGGTCTTAATAAATTACTCAGCAGTCAAATGAGTGCTAAAGATAAAAATGGTTTAGGATATGGCACACAATTAATGAAATAGTAACAAGTCCTGAAACTGATAGTGAGATTAGTATGAGTGTTTTATTCTTAGGTCCAAATCATGTATGAGAGAGACCAACCACACGACCCTCAAATGAATAAGGTTTCTCCAAAAGATAAGATATGTATCATGTTAGTTCCCCCTCCTATATCAGGGAACTCCTAAACCCAAGAGCGTGACATATCATTGCAGGTTCTAGTGATATGCCATTTGGAAGAAAATAATTAAGTCAATAACAACTGAGCCAGAAGCTAATACTAGTAAATCTAAAACTAGTGAGACTATAGGTAAAACAAATGAAGTTAAAAAATTCTCAACCAACGATTAACAGAGATAAAGTTATCATTGAGGATTGGAACTCAGATGATGAGAAAATGGAAATGTGTCTGAAGTAAACCAGTTAGACTGAAAGAACTAATGAGATTTAAACAGTTTTATAACTCCAAGTTGATAAAAATAGTCAACTTCTCCAGAAAGAAGGAATTGGATTTAAAAACAATAAAAGTTGCTTTGTCTGTAAAGACTGACCTTTTTGATCAAAGATTGTGATTTTTATGCCAAAAAGAGTCTAGAACCTAAGCTGAAAACTGTGGTCAATATTGGTCAAAGGGTGGTCAAACCAATGTGGGATAATGCAAAAAGGGTAAATCACCAAAAAATTTCAAATAAATTGAAATACCCTCAAGCAAAAAGAACTTTTGTCCCATCAGGAGTACTAACCAGGACAGGTTTGGTTAATCCTGTTAGGCCAAATGGGAAAAGAGCAGTACATACTGTTAGTACTGCTAGGCCTATTAGTACTGCTATGCCATTTGCCCCAAAAATAGCACAAACTAGTAGTGCTATTAGACCAATTTACCCAAGAATGGACAATGTAAGACCAGGAGCCACATATTCACCAATCAAGAGGTCTTACTACACAAAACCAGCTTTTAGACCCAAAAAACATAAAACAAGATGTTAAAACTTCTGGGGTTAAAAATATGACTACTGCTGGGACAAGAGCAGTAGTTAATACTAGTAAGGGTAAGATGGATAATGCTCTTAAGAAGTCAAGATGGATAATGCTCTTAATAAGTCAAGATGGGTTTGGAGGCCTAAAGGAAATTACATAGACAATGAGTCTAAAGAAAAAGGATCTTTCATACTCAAGAAGTTTGAGTATGTTGACCCAAAAGGGATATCCAAGTCTGTGGTGACTTGGGTCCCTAAGAGATACTGATTTCTCTTACTTTTGTGCAGGGCAATCTAGAGATCTGTTTACAGGATCATGCAGTGGTGGATAGTGGTTGCTCTAGCCATATGACTGGCAACAAAGCTTATCTTTCGGACTAAGAAGATTACAATGGAGGCTTTGTGGCTTTTGGAAGTGATCCCATAGGAGGTAAAATAACAGGTAAAGGTAAAATCAAAACTGCTTATTTAGAATTTGATGATGTCTATTTTGTAGATGAACTTAAGTTTAACCTTTTCTCTGTATCACAAATGTGTGACAAGAAAAATAGTGTTCTCTTTACTGACACTGAATGCCTCATCCTGTCTCCTAGCTTTAAGCTTCTTGATGAAAGTCAAGTTGTACTTAGAGCTCCTAGACAGAATGATGTGTACAGCTTGTATTTGAAGAACATTGTTCCTTCTGGAGTTATAACTTCTTTATATGCAAATGCAACATCAAATGAGTCTAAATTGTGGCACAAGAGATTAGGTCATGTGAATTTCAAAAATATAAACAAACTTGTTAAGGGGAACCTAGTTAGAGGCCTACCTTCCAAAGTTTTTGTGGATGGCCATACTTGTGTTGCTTGTAAGAAGGGTAAGCAACATAAGGCCTCCTGTAAGGCCAAGTTAGAAAGAACCATCAGAAAGCCCTTAGAATTTCTTCATATGGACATATTTGGACTTGTCTCAGTAGAAAGTATTAATAAGAAAAAGTATTGTTTGGTTGTGACTGATGATTTCAGCAGATTTAGTTAGGTATTTTTCGTAGCTTCTAAGGATGAAACAAATGAGATCCTTTATAAATTTATCACAGGCTTAGAAAACCAATTGAACCTTAAAGTTAAAATCATTAGAAGTGATCTTGGGACAGAATTTAAGAACCATGCTATGAATGTATTCTGTGCTAAGAAAGGGATAAAAAGGGAGTTTAGTGTGGCTAGAACTCTATAGCAAAATGGTGTTGCAGAAAGAAAAAATAGGACCCAAATTGAGGCTGCTAGAACTATGCTAGCATACTTACTTTTACCCATCCCATTTTGGGCAGAGGCAGTAAACACTGCTTGCTATGTACTGAATAGGGTATTAGTGACCAAACCACAAAATAAGACACCTTATGAACTATTAATAGGTAAACCACCTAGTATTAGTTTTATGAGACCTTTTGGGTACCCTTTGACCATTTTGAACACCTTAGATCCCTTGGGCAAATTTGATAGGAAATCAGATGAAGGATATTTGCTTGGATACTCTACTTCTAGTAAGGCTTTTAGAGTATACAACAAAAGAATCAAAAGAGTATAAGAGAGCTTGCACATTGATTTCCTTGAAGATCAACCTAATGTAGCAGGAAATGGTCCTGATTGGATATTTGATCTTGATTTTCTAACCAATACAATGAATTATATCCATGTTAGTAAAGAAAATCAGGTTACTGTAGATGCATGTATACAAGAATCTTATGTTGCAGGTTCATCAAGAAATAATAAAGAAACTCCTCAGAGGTACATACTGCTTCTACTACATCCTCATGGACTAAGGATTTCAATAAAAGATGTTGTTCTAGATGCAAAAGAAAAACCTTCTGAAAATACTCATAAAGATAATCATGTACAGGATTCAGAAGATGTTGCTGAAAAAGAAGAACAACATAACTTGACAGAAGCAGAACAAGCCTTGAAAGATGATCTTGAGAAGTTGGTTACTCAAGAAATGATTGATAAAGCTATGGATGATGCTACAAGACAGGCCTTTGAAGAAGAAAAGAAGAATATTGCATCTACAAAGAAGGCAGCTCAGGCTACCAGTATTAACAAACTTAATACTAGTAGGCAATCTGTTAGTACTGCTAACATACCATATGTTAGTGTTGCTAGTACTCCCACAGGTGCAAATATTGACGAATCATCATTTGTCTATCTTAGAGGACAAATACCTATTGATGCATCTACTCTCCCTAATGCTGATTTAACCACTGATCTAAATATGCCTGATCTAGAAGATGATTCTGATGTATTTTCAAATGAAGGCATATTCAGTGGAGCCTGTGATGATGAAGATATGGGTGCAGAGGCTGATTTCAACAACATGGATAACACCATTGATGTCAGTCTTATTCCTACATTCAGAATTCATAAGGATCATCTAAAAGGTCAAATTCTAGGAGATCCTAAATCAGCAATTCAAACAAGAGGAAAGATTCAAAAGGCCTCTTCAAAACAACAAGCTTTGGTAAGCTACATCTATAAACAGAACAGAACAAATCAGAAAGACCATTAGAACTGTCTGTTAGCATGTTTTCTCTCCCAAGAAGAACCCAAGACAATAACACAAGCATTAGCAGATGAAAGCTGGGTTGAAGCAATGCAAGAAGAATTGCTTCAGTTCAAATTGCAGAAGGTTTGGATACTTGTTGAATTGCCATATGAGAAAAGGCAATTGGCACAAAGTGGGTCTTCAGGAATAAGAGGGATGAGAGAAGTATTGTTGTGAAAAACAAAGCAAGGCTTGTAGCACAAGGGTTTAGACAGGGGGAAGGTATAGATTATGATGAGGTTTTTGCACCTGTTGCCAGGATAGAGGCAATCAGGTTATTTTTAGCCTTTGCATCATACATGGGATTTCCTGTCTATCAAATGGATGTTAAGAGTGCATTTCTTTACGGCACTATTGAAGAGGAGGTATATGTTCATCAACCTCCAGGCTTTGTTGACCCTGCTCATCCAAACAAAGTTTATAAGGTGATCAAAGCTCTTTATGGTCTACATCAAGCCCCTCGAGCTTGGTTTGAGACACTTTCTTCTTTTTTGCTGGAAAATGGTTTCAGAAGAGGTACCATAGACAAAACATTATTTATCAAGAAGAACAAGGGTGACATTATGTTAGTCCAAATATATGTGGATGACATCATTTTTGGCTCTACAAAGCAGTCTATGTGTACTGAGTTTGAAGATTGTATGCATAAAAGATTTCAGATGAGCTCCATGGGTGAACTTACATTCTTTTTGGGATTGCAGGTAAAGCAACAACCTGATGGAATCTTTATTAGTCAGGACAAGTATGTAGCTGACATCCTTAAGAAGTTTGATGATTTTAGGTCACCTCAGAACAGCCACTACTCTTTATAGAGTCTAGAAAATCCAATAGTGCCAAGGATGAAAGTATGGTATAAGATGTAGATGTACATGAACATGTTTACAGATCGAAATTGGTTCCCCCTGATGTATTGAGCCTGCATCAAGCCAGACATTATGTTGCTGTCTGTGCCTTGAGCTAGACAAGAAGCTACACCAAAAGTCTTCACACTTAAATGCAGTAAAAAGGATCTTTAGGCACCTCAAACATCAACCCAAACTAGGGTTATGGTATCCTAGGGATTCACCTTTTGAATTAGAAGCTTACTCAGACAGTGACTATAGAGGAGCCAACCTTGACAAGAAATCAACAACAGGTGGTTGTCAATTTCTTGGTAGAAGATTGATATCTTGGCAATGCAAGAAGCAGACAATTGTGGCAAATTCTACTACTAAGGCAGAATATGTTGCAGCTGCTAACTGTTGTGGGCAAGTGCTATGGATACAGAATCAGATGATGGATTATGGCTTTAATTTCATGAACACCAAAATCCATATTGATAATGAGAGCACTATAAGTGTTATCAAGAATCCTGTTGCTCATTCAAGGACCAAGCATATCGAGATTCGATTCCATTTCATACGAGATTGCTATGAGAAAAGACTGATAGACGTTATCAAGATTCACACTGACCATAATGTTGCAGACCTTCTCACCAAAGGATTTGATGTCACAAGATTTAACTTTTTGGTGGTTAGCATTGGAATGTTAAATCTGTAGCTACATTTGAGGGGAGGTTAGATTGTAAAGCTTGTATTTGTAGTAAGTACTTGTAGTTAGAATTAATACTGATAGGGTATTAATGCTGGTAGTTAGGATATTTAGTTCAGGTTAATACTGCCTTATGAAAATGTCTTGTAGTATCTTTCTTGTTTTTGGACTAACTTTTTCAAGAAAAGCATGGATTTGAGGATGGATGGAAGTTGTACTAATAATTTCTCTTATATATGGGTTGTAAGTGCTTAATTCTCGTTAAACAAAAGTTAATACTGTGATATCATATTAATACTGGTAGACCAAAAAGTTAATTCTGGTAGACCAATATTAATACTGGTAGATGACCGTTGGTGCTGGTGAGGAAAAATTGATTTTCCTTAATATGAATAATACCGTTAGAGATTTTTACGGCAATTACTTCTCATATAGGTTTTCTATTTGGATAATTACTGAATTTTATTCATTAAAACATCTTTATTTCCTATAAAGAAACTATTTTTACAGTCGGTCCAAACAGAAACCTTGTTTATCATCTATGTAAATTCAATTGCCACTCTCTACCAGCACCTAGTTACTCAAACGAACCAAACCCAACACTAAGATTCAATTAATCACAACTTTTGTTCCTTACGTCTTCAAGATGGCCACTTTGAAGTATTCAGATAAGCATAACATGGTTGCTTTTCTAAAGAAACCCAATGAAAGTGTGGGTTTCACTGAGATAGTGGACTTCCTCAAAGGTACTTCTCTAAGGTATTCCTTAACTCATAATCCCACTATCTATGATTCCCTAGTCAAACAGTTCTGGCAGACTGCCACTATTAGAACAAGGACTAGATAATAAAAATAAAAGGAACTTCTAATAATAACTCCACCACAACTAGAACAAAAAACAAAAACAAAAATAAAAAATCCACACTCACACCGGATGGTTCCACTACGATGGTACAGTCGGAAGCTTGTTTGACACCCTCCCTCCCTAAACAATCCCCCGACTCTCCCCCCACCCCCCCTTAACCCCGAAACTCCCCGCTCCGCCCCACCCCCCCGTCCCCAACTCAACCGTCACCCACCTACATAACGACTTTCTGCCCCCAAAACTCCCCACCCCCCCTCCCTCTTATTCCACAACATTAATATATATAGAACCCTCGCCCCCCGCGCCCTCCCCCCCCCAACCTCCCCCAAACCCAACTTACCCCCCCCCTCCCCCTAATCCTCATTACGCCCCCCCCTCCCAGGGCAACTCCACTCCCCCAAACGACCCCCTCCCCCCCCCCCTATCACTAAATCCCCATACCCCCCCCCTTACACTCCCCCCCCCCCCACACTCCCGTCCGTTCCCCCCCCCCCCCCCCTCCCCCCACCTCTCCCTCATACTCCCCCGCTCCCCCTACACTCCTCATAGTAATACCTCCTCTATACTCTCCTCCCCCCATCTTCACCATTGCAACGCCCCTCTCCACCCTCTCCCCAATCTCCCCTCCCCATATGAACTCCACTCACCCAATGTAAATATTTTTAAAATAGTGAAATGATAAAATTTTAGGAAGTACACTAATGCAAATAGAAAATTCAAGAGTAAGAAGCAATACTATTGATAATAAGAGTATAACAATCTACTGATGTAGCATCTGACACTAGAAAACTTCAATTGGCAGATTCCAACAGTATTAGAAATATTACCTATTGCTGAATTATCAGAAGGGATTGGCTACATTGGGGTATGTCTCTGAGGGCAAACTTACTTTTTGGAAAAAGAATTTTACACCCCAATAGAAGTTTTTAATTTACACCATTCTACATTGCTTAAGCCCTAAGTCTAGGTGGTGGAATCAATTATGGTATCCCAATTGCAACTTGCATTGAACAGTACTATCTAGTATATTAATTTATTCAAAAATAATTTTTTTGATGGAATGGTTCACAACTATAGAGAGTTAATACTAAATATCCTATGTTATCCAAATTTTTACAAATTATCTTGGATATAACTATTGATAATAATGGAAAATATCTAGCCCCAACTTTGACTAAAAGCTTTTTGCAAATATGAAAAGGGGCTATGCAGGGGAACATGTACCATTGCTGCCTGCAATGTTGGCAGGTGCAGCTGATGATCAAGGTGAAGGCTCAGCAAACCCAGCTGAACCCAATCCCACACCTATTGATCCACTTCCATCCACATCACAACCACCAATTCCATCTACCACTGAACCACCACCTCAACAACCATCACCACCTAGAGCAAATTAAACAGACAAGGGAAACTGAGATTCCTCAGTCTCAGAGTCCTACTTTCATCAATATCGCAGATGAGGCAACCACCACAGGTGTGGGGGTTGAAACTGAGGGAGCTACCACTACAACCTCTGGCTTAGATGCAGGGTTGGACAGTGGTAACATACATGAGTCTCCGCTCAGGTCCCATGAAGCCCCTCTCCATGAAGGTCACACTTCAGGAAGTGCTGAGGACAGTTTGCAACTTAAGGAATTGATGGTACTTGTACCCAAGCTGGTCACAAGGATTGATAATTTGGAGAAAGAGCTGCATCATACAAAGAATACCTATGGGAAAGCAGTTCTCACTCTAGTTGAAAGGGTGAAGTCTCTGGAAGTAGCTTTGAAAAGAAAGACAAAGAAAGTGGTTGTGTCTGACTCAGAGGATGAAGAAACAGAGAATCAGGGGAGGAAAATTCAAGATATAGATGATGATCCTCTAGTTTCTTTAGTAAGAGAGTCTATGGAAGAAAAAGCAGCAGATCTTATTACTCCTACAAAGATTAGTGCTTCAGGGGAGGTACAAGAGGAAGATATCAGTCCTACAACCTTGGAAGCAGCTAAAACTTTATCACAGGTTGTTTCTCAGAGAGCAAGGTCAACTGATAAGGGTAAAAGATACAAGAGGAAAACAAGGACAATTGATAAAGACATTAGTACTGGTTTGGATGTTGAAGTTGAAGTTAGTCCTGGCAGAGTAATAATTAGTTCTGATAGTGCAGGAGTTAATACTGGTAGTACACCAGTTAGTACTCCTAGTATAGTGCAGAAGGTGAATGTAATTATTTCTTCTCCAGTTAAAGTTCAAAGGGAAGGAAAAGCACCAATGTCTACAGAAGATGTTCAAGCTACCAAAAGAACAAAAGAACAGATAAGACAAGAAGAAGCTGATCTTGCAGAAGCTATGAGGTTGCAAGCTTTACAGGATGAAGAGGTTACAAGACAGACACTGAACAATAAGAGAAAAGAAAAGCTGAAGTTCAAGAAGCAGCTCAACATTACTCTGAAGAAGATTGGGTTAATATTAGAGCTAAGCTTAAGGCAAATGCAGAGTTGGCCAAAGATGTGCTAGGAGAAAATGTAACTAGTATTGATTTTGCCAAAAGAATGGTAGAAATGATAAATCAGAAAAAGAAGTACTATGCTGAGTAGAAAACCAAGGCAAGAAGAAGTAAGCCCATGACACAAGCACAGCAAAGAGACTATATGATTACTTTCATCAAGAATCAAAGCTCTTGGAAATTGGCTCAATTGAAGAAGCTTACTTTTGAGGAACTCAAGATTGAATTTGAAAAGCTGGTGAAGAGTATTGAAAGATTTGTGCCTATGGAAACTAAAGAAAGAGGTAAGAGACAAGGTGTACAGCTAGAGCAAGAGTCCTCAAAGAAGCAAAAGACTGATAGTGATAAAGAAGTTCCAGTCATAGAAGAGAGTGTTACAGAACTAGTAATTGTTAAGGAAGAAGATATTGAAAAACCTATAAAGAAAGCAGGAAAAAGGAAGAAGCAAAAGGCAAGGAAAGGAATACATGTTGACAAGACTACACAAGATAAAGAAAGGGAATCATTCATGAAGGATAAAGTCATAGGTGCTTCATCAAAATCTGAGATTGGAATAGATGTTATCCCAACTGCTACAAAACCTCCTAGTATTGTTGATTGGAAGATCATTCCTCAGTTAGGTCAAAAGGTTGTTTATCAGATCATAAGAAGAGATAGTTTTGATAAAATTTATATAAGTTTTAGAGCCATACTTAAAGACTTTTCAAGAGATGATCTTACAGAGTTGTACAGATTAGTGATAAAGAAGTATGGAGCAAACAGACCTGAAGAGATGTATGACATAGTACTTTGGGGTGATCTCAAGACCGTGTTTGATCCACCTCTTAGTGATGATGCAATCTGGGTTTTGCCACTTCAGCAAAAGATGATTAATTAAAGGTATTATCCTTCTTGTGCAGTGCATTGCTTAACATTGGAAGCATCTACTATTTATATCTTGGCAGATAGAAA
>BQNB010124996.1:0-19845 GCA_026074375.1 Tanacetum coccineum
CACTTCTTTATATATTTTATATTTTATTATATATTATATATATTTACGGTGTGAATCCGGCACGATCAATTTTTGAAATTTTTGATTTTGCTAAATGATGTTTGTTCAAATCAGTTCAGGCCTCGCTCCTTAATGTCTAATGACGCTTGATCACAGCAGTTCAAGCCTCGGTCCTTATTATCTGAAGACGTTTGGACAAAATAGTTCAGGCCTCGTTCTTCATCTTGATGACGCTTGATCACAGCAGTTCAAGCCTCGGTCCTCATTGTCTCATGATGTCTGTTCACATCAGTTCAGGCCTCGTTCTTTATATTGATGACGTTTGAACAAAACGGTTCAAACCTCGTTCCTTAATGTCAAATGGCGTCTGCTGGCATCTCTTCAAGCCCTGTTCCTTAAAGTAAAGAAAGGTGTACGCCTTCAAAGAAAAGGAGAGTGTACGCTTCAGTGCGCTTTATCTTCAAAAGAAGAGAAATCTTCTTGTTTTTGACCATTCTCATTAACAAGCTTCATATTTTCCCATGCTTGTTCGTTAGTTAAGTGGACCAACGTACATTAGCTGGTATTATAATTCACTAGATCAAAAATGGCAATCGCATATGCAATTTTTGAAGGGGAGAATAGTGAATTAAATGTGATTAAAACGGTTTATCTTGGTCTTTGAATGTGTATAAAATGGTCAAATGTGAAAGTGTAGTGTTAAATCTGTCTGTAGGGTGTTTTAAATATGTCTTGCTAGGAGATTATGATAATCTAAAATGCCCTTGGATCTTGCGTAATGTTAGATAGCGGGATTGCAAAATCTGTTGGCGGAATGTATAACCTACTGCATCGGCCGGTTGGTGTTCTTGGTTGGGCAGCGTTTAGGCATAATTGTCCATGTCTTGGCTCCAATAAGCCAAAGTCGTGAAAGTCGTGATAATCAAATAAATTGCGTGAAAAACGCAAATCCCAAACCCCCCTAATAACAACTATCAATAAAACTCACATTCCATAAAAATAACCCACTTTTATAAAATATACTCAATCTAAATACATCCACACACTACTCAAAAACAAATAAAAATTAATATAAAATACACGCTAGCATAACTCAACGGTTGGAACGAGAAAGTGAGCACTCACCTTACCAAACAACCTCCTGGCGTGACTTTGGTTAGGGCGGAATGTAATCACCGTAGTGAGTTGTCATTTCTTTGGCGGTGACTTCCCCCCCACTTCGTCTAGACTTATAATAAACTTATTACATACTTATTAAACATAAAAAGGTAAAAGCCAGACAATAGTCACGTACAGAGATGGAGAGAGATTTAGGGATTATATTTTCAAGGTACATTTAACAATGAATCCCTTAACCTCTATTTATAGGCTAAATTCTTTGTCCTTACAAGGAAAACCCTCTCACCTTCTTAATAGGGGTTTATGGCCAATTAAAAAGAAAACCGTTACTTTCTTTTCCTTAAATGCCATATTAATAACTCATTAAATATTTACTTTAACTATTTAACATAAGTTATGCTTATCACATAAATATATTACATTTAATATATTCTTTAATTGTTTTACGTATTAACGCGTGCGTCCCCTTAGGCTCGAATAAATAATCCGGACATATATTAATTTATACTTGGACATATTCCAACATGTGATACATATACGGAGTATAATGCAAGTAATAATATAATATTAGATGAAGATATAGAGAGAGAACAGCTGGAAATAACGAGGAAAAATAATGTGGAATTTAAAATAATTTGCATGGACATGCGTGCAGGAATGAGCTGTGTGCACGTAACAAGATGCCAGCAAAATTATGGAATCTATTTATTTCACTTCAAGTAGAATAAATAAATAATAATGGATCTAAAATATATTCTCTATGTTTCAAAATTATTGTTTTATATTATCTTTGTAAGTTTTTTTTTAATTTTAATCTTAATAAGAAGGATAAGAAGTAACTATAATCGCATATCCGAGATGCACCGACTTAAATTAGATGCATCTCTATAATCTTAGATGCATTATAACGCATTTCAAGCTTTTAATTAAATGCATATACATATATTAGATGCATTTCATGATTTCTCATGTTTTTTGTTCCTCTGCACAGTGCTAAAATCATGAAAATCAATTTGCACCATTTACACATCAAATTAATTTTCGGAGCTCGAAATGGTGCATCTAAATGAATAGAAATGCATCTAATACAAATCGTTGCATCTCAAATGTGTGGTTTTAGTCACTTCTCATCACTTTTTATTTTAATTTACTTCTCACTGGATCCCTACTCATATAATACTTAACAAAAAATATATAAATTTTTCATTAAATATTATATAATATAAACAAAAATATTAAAGGTCAAATTTTAAACAAAAAGACTTAAAAAGTCAATACGAGACAATAATTTTAAGACGGAAGGAGTACAAACTTTTATTTTACGTTATGGTCCATCAACTACTCGTTATTTTAGTTGAGTCCTTTTGCTTTTTGATCACCCACTCAAAGATACATCTCCCTTAGAAGATGATCTAGTTTTAGGGCAAATTAGCAAGGTTTTCAAGATCGGGATCCTACTCAAGATCGTTTTCGTCTTTGAAAGATCGTGATCGTAAGATCGGATCAGGATCTTAATATCCTACTATAATGTCATTTTTAATAGTTTTTGTAATATTATACAAATAATTATATATCATAAACATAAAATTATATGAATGTTTCATATAAATGTTGTCTTCAATTAAAATTATGAAATGTTTTAGAAGATTAACATTTTGTTTTTTTAAATTATATAAAACACAACTTATAAATTTGTTGTTTTTTTGTTTTTCGGTTCGAGAAATGTAAGATCGGATCGGAGTAGATCTTAAGATCCTATGGTAAAGATCGAGATCCTATAAGATCTTAAGCTTACAAAGATCCGGATCGTTTTCACTTTGCAGTATCGTAAATCGTAAGATCCTAAAATCAGGATCAAGATATTGACAACCATGCAAATTAGTCAAACTGTTTTCTAGTCTTTTCTAGAGATGAAGCTGATAAAAAAACTTGATAATCATCTAACTAACGTTGTATTAACTAAGCATTTGTGGTAAACCCTATTGATTCATAAACCCATAACCAGGCTTGAGCTATTTTACGTAGTCTAGTAGTGATGACGGATATTGAAGACGAACAACTTTGCTCGACAGAGTTTGGATTCCAGAGACTGCTCACACTAGGGGATAAAGTGACCAAGTCGAGTCTTCAGCGACACATCCCACCTTATTGCATGGGTCTTCAGCGATGAGTATCTAAAGAACGAATTGAAGATGTTGGTCGGCCAGTCGACCAACTTGTGTATCTTGTTTGTGTATGTGTATTTTTATTAAAAATGTATTTTTGTATTGTCGGTTTTTTATTGCAATAAGTTAATTACGAAATAGTCTTAAAGAGAGAAAACTGATATGATAGTGAAAGATGTTGGTCGTATGAGTCCTTATTGTGAATAGCCTAAGCATGTTCCAAGGTATTTATTTTGTGATGTGGTGGCTTCTATGGAATTTTCGTAATAAGAAGATGTTCGAGGCCAAGCCCAAATCTAAGGAGACGTTTTTTGATGAGATTATTTGTAGTTCTTATTACTGGTGTCGGTATAGATGCAATACTTTGTTTAGCTGGGACGATTGGTATAAAAACCCGTCTCTTATTTCTTTGTAATTTCTAGCTCCTTGCTAGTTTTTCTTAATAAAAGTCGCCGTTCAAAAAAAAAATAGCCTAAGCCAAAATTGTAAATAGGGTCTCAAAATGAATGCTTAATAAATAGACGTATCTTTATTAAAACGTATACCAAGAATAATTTTTTACGAAGGAAAAGACATCTATCTAGATGCGAATCTAACTCATTCATTTATTTTTTTTATTTTTTTTGCAAAATCATGAAATTTAGAAAAAATAAAATAAATGCTACATGAATTTTTATTTTTTATTTACTTGTAAACAGAGACGGAACTTGAACGTTTTCTTATGAGGGGCGACCTTGAAAACTATTTATTTTAAGGGGGGCGATATACACTACAATGAAATTTTTAAAGAGAGCGATATACACTACAATGAAAACTATTTATTTTACATAGGGTCGAAAATTTTGAGGGGGCCCAACCCTCTTCGGTCCCTTCTAAGTTCCGTCCCTGCCTGTGTATATAGATAATTCATAATTTAATAACTTTAATGAAAATGTTAAGTAGTTGCCATCTCGCCATTAGCAAATATTAGATAACTATTAACTGAATCAAACTTAATTGTGAGTTTGAGCCTATTAGATTTAGAGTTTGTATTACTTGTTTATTAAGTCTTGTATCTGCTATATGTTTGACCTCGAAAGTCAAAGCATGACTCTTTTAAGCCTATTTTTTTGAAAAACATTAAGAATATAAAATAAAGCTAAATCTATTAAATAAAAATCTTTAATAGTATTAGGAAATTAAAACAAATGAAGTCACATATGACTAATGTACTACCATGTATTACCTGTTAATTACATACTGTACTTTTTATGTTCAAAATAATAAATTAAGTTATTAAATAATTAAAAAAGCAAAAAATAATTAAATTTTTGGAAAAAATATTTAATTAGCAAATTTTAAGTATAAATCACTTATGTTACAATAGATTTTATTAAATTGATTTTTTAGCAAAAAGATAATAATTAATTGTTGAGTTAATTTAATATATAGTAGTAGAAATTTTATTATATCAAGTTCATGTTATTTTTTTCACCCTTAAAGTTCATGGTATTAAATAATTCAATTTGTAATGTTCATGGTATGTTTTGGCCATATAAAAATGAGCGAGTATTGAGGTATTTATCTGGAAAATTATATAAATTTTAAATGAGCTTTGTTATATCATCTTACATTATAGTATTCCTATACATCCTCCTACACAGAATAATATTATATATTTTTTCTTCACTTATTATCTCTCTGCATCCAAACCGTTTATTCTGACACTTGTCAGGATCATATGAGTAAGAATAAAAGTAAGAGTAACCTTTTTTTTGAACGACAAATTTATTAAAAACTAACAAGGAGCTAGAAGAGATTACAAAAAAAAGTATCTAGGACATTTCATCCAAGCGTTCCAATCATAATTAAATTTACATCTACTAGAACACTAAGAATATGACAAACGAACAATGTCGTCAAAAAGAAGCTCCACGCGCGGCTGATTAGGACCGAACAAAACTTGGTTACGAAACTTCCAAATAGTCCACCACATGACATAACAAGTACCTTCCAAAATCTCCTTAAGCTTCGAGGGAAACCGGATATTGTTAAGCCAAACAATCCAATCTCCATACGAATTAAAGTCATGAATATCCAACTCCCACCAACGAGCTACCTTTAGCATCAAGGAGCGAGCTAACTAACAAGAGAAAAGGAGGTGCGAGAAAGATTCCACGGCAATACTATAAAGCGGACAAAGGATAAAGGGAATGTCAATGCCTCGCAAAGAAAGATTAAGCCTAGTTGGCAACTTGTCCAAGCAAACTCTCCAACCAAATATATTAATCTTAATGGGAACTACTTTAACCCATCTCGTGGGAACATCCGCTTTTGGCAACAACAAGCCTTCAATAAAAGAGCGGGCTGATTTCACCAAAAAGTCGCCCGACGATTCAAGATTCCAAACCCAACGATCATTAATTTGGGGAAGAAGCACATTGGCTAAGCTATCACGAAGAACCTCTAGGAGCTCGACTAAAAGAAGAAATCAGGGTCGGGTCCCTCATCTTAGAAGCAACAGTGATGTTTTTGTTCAAATCCAACAGAAAACGTCTAGGATAAGTTTGTTTCAAAGACTCATCCGAGAGCCAACAATCTTCCCAAATGAAGTGCAATCACCATTACCAACTTTTTTTCTTCTTAAAAGAGCAGAGATCAATACCTTTATGAGAGAAAGACGTCTGACTTCACGTATAATATCTAGCCAATAAGAGCTGTGCATGGGAATATTATGAGAATAATCAAGAGCTCCTTTCGAGCCATAAATGGCTTGAATGAAACGAGCCCATAAGGAGGAGCCGTTGGAGATAAAATGCCAAATCCATTTGAAAATAAGAGCTCGGTTAAGGGCAAAAAAATTTGAGACACCAAGCCCACCATTTTTCTTGGAAGCCATAATCTTATCCCAGGCAATCAACGCGAGCATTCTATCTGAGTTAGACGCACCATTGAAGAAGTTCCGTCGAATCGATTCCAAAAGTTTAAGAACACACATAGGACATTTGAAGATGGACATATGATACAATGGTAAGGAGCTTAAACTGATTTAATTAAGGTGAGACGACCACCAATATAGAGAGTTTTAAGTTTTCATTTGGATAAGTGAGAGGAAAGCTTACCAATAACCTCCTTCCAAGAACTATGTCTCGACATCAAACCGCCGACTTTAACACCAAGGAAATTAAAAGGAGCAGCAAAAGTGGAGCACCCAATAGACTCGGCTGCTGAAAGAACATATTCATGAGGAATTCCAATACCCATTAGCTTACTTTTATGAAGATTGATCTTGCGACCCGAAGCTAAGAAAAAACATTTAAGCACATTAACTAGTGTAGCAACGTATTGCTTATCCCATTTATCAACAAACACCGCATCATCAGCATAAAACAAATGAAATAGGGTCAACGAACTATCAATTGGAAGACCCTTGTAAAGACCAGCATTAACCACATTTTTAAAAGAAAGGTGCAAGCTTTCCATGATCAAAATAAAAAGAAAAGGAGATAACAGATCCCCTTGCTTCAAACCTTTGTAGAATTTAAATTCTGAAGTCGGGCTTCCATTGACCAGAATAGAACCCATAGCAGGATTTAGGCAACCTTGAATCCAAGTGCGCCATTTAACTCCAAAACCAAACTTATTTAGCACATCATCAAGATAATCCCATCTCACCGAGTCAAAAGCCTTTTCGAAGTCCACTTTGAAGATCATGGCTTTAGAATTTTTAAGCTTGCACCACGAGAGAAGCTCGTTAAAAATAAATGGGCCATCAAGGATTTAGCGATTAGAAACGAAGGCCGATTGAACTTCACTAATAAGGCTCGAAATAACAAGAGTCAAACGGTTAGCTAATGGCATTTTTTAGCATTAGCCCTGTTTGGACGCTCTCAAAACTTGATTGAAGACACAGTCTACTTTTTCATTTTATGAGTGGAAGAAGAGTCCTGTATGGTGACGGTAATAAAAACGGCGTGTCATCTTTGTCTCTTCGACTTGTGATGTTGCTCTTAGAGCACTCGGTGTAGTAACGCCGGCAACGGCGTTGGCCGGCGTTACTACACCCCACCAACGCGTTGCCCAACGGCGTTGGGCTCGGCGTTGGCCGGCCAACGCGCGTTGGGGTGGTTTTTTTTTAATTTTTTTTTCATTTTACCCCCCTAACGGCTAGAATTTAAATTTTACTCTTTCCCCCCAATTTTGAAATGTTTCATTTTAGCCCCTAACGGCTAGTATTTATAAAAAAAAAAATTAAAAATTTCATTTTACCCCCTAAAACGGCTGATTTAAAAAAAAATCATTTTACCCCCCTCACTCAACTCACTATATATACAACACATTACCAAATACAAAATCACATACAAATTCACCACTCTTCAAATACAAACATACATCTTTTTAGCAATAAAAAAAATGTCTGAATTTCCCAACAACAGTTTCATGAATCTCCTCACCGGGTCGATGACGCCGGAACAGTTTCAACAATACCAACAAGAACAACAACAAGCTTTTTTCCGATGGCAACAATCACAAATCCTAAACCGTGATTTAGATAATCTACAACAAAACCCACCATCATTCCACTCAGAATCTTCCCAAACACTCACTCAACCTCAACAAGTCGATTCGCCAAAAAAAGGCGGTCGCAAGAAAACTAAAGCCCGAAGGGGAAAAAATGTTGAAGACGAGCCCCAAGAGCCGGTAGCAGCGGGCCGTTGGCTACCGGTCGAAGAAGAATTGCTTGCAACATGTTACGTGGCCGTTTCCGAAGATAATAATGTCGGAAGGTCACAAAAGCATGACACGTTTTGGTATCGGGTTTTGAACGAGTTCAATTCGAAAAAATTTCAAAACCGTACGAAGGATATGTTGACTAGTAAATGGCATACGTTGAATGCCAATTGCCAAAAGTTCAACGCCGCGTACAAACGGGCCAAACGTTTGGGGAAAAGTGGCGAAAACGATGTGGATTATTTGAAACGGGCTCAAAGTATTTACCGTGACGAGCATAGAGGGGTCGCGTTTTCTCAAGAAGATGCTTGGGCCGTTTTGAGATTCCACCCGAAATGGGACGCACCGGAACAAGTTGACTTAACCGGAGACGTCCCCGGGGCTAGCCAGGAGGATCTATTCGGTCACGATGCACGACCACGTCCGCCCGGCAAACAACGGCCCGCCAAGAAAAGCAAATCCGACGCAACGGCGAGCACCGGTGGAAGTAGCGCGTCGGCCCAATTCGGGGAGCTAATGGAGCAGGAGCTTCGTCTGAAACGGGAAGCCGCCGAAAGGGCTTTCGAAGCTCAAGCCGAAAAAGACCGCACACTAATGCGGTTGGAGGAGTTGAGGTTTCTAGCTACTAGCACCAAGGATTTGGACGAAGACGACGCCTATTGGATCAAGAAGCAAAAAAATTGATCAAAAACAAAATGAAAAATGATTTGGGTGACGAGGACGACGAAGACGAAGACGAGTAGTTTTTTTTTTAATTTCGTAATGTATTTTTTTTTCGTAATGTTTTTTTTTCGTAATGTTTTTTTTTAATTTCGTAATGTTTTTTTTATTTCGTAATGTATTTTTTTTTAATTTCGTAATGTGTTTTTTTTAATGTAATTTGTATGTTTAATTATGAATGAAATAGTTAGTTTGTTAAAATAATGAAATAATTGTTTAGGGGGTTTTATGAAAATAAAGAGGTGAGTGGTGTTATTTGGTGTTATGATTAGAGGAGTGGTGTTGGTGTTGGTGTTATGCTGATGTGGCACCCAAAAAATGGTGTTGCCAAGTTATGATACCTGGCTCTCTTATTACCACCTGTTAATGTAAATAAATCGCCCTTTTTCCCAAAATCATAAAAGTTGAAACTTTATATAATTATTTTTTTACCAACATCAATTAATGAAGAATCGGATCGATCAGAAATGATTAAAAACAATGCAATCCCAAAAATAAGCACAGAATTGAAGGGGCAACCTCGTGGTTGTGTATATGTTTTAGAGAGATAGATTTGTGGTTGTGTGTGTTTTTCAAAAGAGAGAAAGGTGTGAAGTGAGTTTTAGGAAGAATCCAGAGGCACAGGTATGAAAATGGGAGAGAGAGGCGGTGGAAGAAGAGGGGTATAGATCGAACGACACGTGTGTTATTTAACCCAGGAAGTATTTAACCCAGCTCCTGCCTTTATTCGGGGCGGGTAAACGGGTCATCATTCAATGCATTTAATGAGAGCCTTGGGAGAACAATCCTAACCTTTAATATGAAAAGTATAATGATTTAAAAGCGGATACAATAGATGTCTTATTTTGTAATTTAGTCAAATCTATCTATATCTATATATTATATATAAAGAATGTATGCCATTTCTTAAATCTTGAAACTTAAAATTAAGTAATATGTTTAATTATCAGATTCTTAAATTTTTATCATTTTTTGTTTATAACTCATATATACTTTTTTTCGCAATAACTATAAATTAAACTCGTAAGTATTACATTAAAAGTTAAAAAAACAAATTCGCATATATAATTATTTACTATTGGGTTAAAGCCGTACAATACCAACGAACTTCTACAAATTTATCGATTTGGTACGTGAACTATGTTATTTACCTATTAAGGTAACGTACTTTAAGGTAACGTACTTAAGGTAACGTACCTATTATCGATTTGTTTTACCGGATACTGGCATATTTAATACTTTTGTAAATTGCATGGATCATCCTTCTACTTTTGTACTTGGCATATTTAGTACTTAACTTTACAAAAAAAATATAAACATTTTTTTTAAAATAGGAAAACTTTATAAATATTTTTTGCTCCGTTAAAATTACGAAAATTTTTATAATTTTTTTTTAAATATAAATAAGAATTTTAAAATTACGATGATTCTTGTATGGGCTTACTTCTATATATCTAGTGTGTACGTTATTTCTTTAGAACATACACTTACAAATTTACAATGTCTATTCCAAGAAAGAAGACACACTAAAGGCATGACATGGTACAGAAAGCTAGATCGCACACCAGCATTTGTTACATGTGTGTATAAAAATTTTCATAATTTTATAAAAACTTTCGTAATTTTAAAATGTGTGTATAAAATTTTTCGTAATTTTATAAAAATGTGTGTATACAAATTTTCGTAATTTTATAAAAAATTTCGTAATTTTATAAAAATGTGTGTATAAAAATTTTCATAATTTTATAAAAATTTTCGTAATTTTATAAAAAATTTCGTAATTTTAAAATGTGTGTATAAAATTTTTCGTAATTTTATAAAAATGTGTGTAAAAAAGTTTCATAATTTTATAAAAAAATTGTAATTTTATAAAAATGCGTGTATAAATTTTTTCTTAATTTTATAATTTTTTTTGTAATTTTAACGGAGCAAAATATATTTATAAGTTTTCCTATTTAAAAGAAATGTTTATAATTTTTTTTGTAAAGTTAAGTACTAAATATGCCAAATACAAAAGTAGAAGGATGATCAATGCAATTTACAAAAGTATTAAATATGCCAAGTAGGCTTTTTTTTCGGTTTTACAAGTTTTTATCCGGTAACCAGTTAAACACTGTGCAAATCGACACAAAAATAAAAATACGTTACATTAATAGGTAAATAAAATAGCTCATGTACCAAATCGATTTTGTGAAAGTTCGTTGATATTGTACGGGTTTAACCCTTTCCCATTATACCCTGATTTTACTAGAAAGGAATCTTCAAAATTCCAAGTCTTGTCCTGATGTAGTTGGTGTACATTTTGGTGGTATCTATTTGAAAAAAAAAAGGAAAAAAAGGTGTGATTGGGCGGTAGGGGGAGTTGGGTAAGCAAGCAAAGCAATGGTAGACAGCTTTTGTAATAAAGCCTAAACTCCAACTATCTTTCCTTGTTCCACTCAATCCAAACCCACCTTATTTTGTCTCATTTTTTATATTTTATTTTGAAAAACAAATTACTTTTTTCGTTTTAAAATAAATGTTCAATTTAACATTTTAAAGTTAAACTGATTCAACTTTAACTTTAAATATTTTTTTATTATATAATATTTGATAAAAATTATGCCAATGAAAAATACGCATACATCTCAATTCATTCATATAATTTGGATCAAGTATTATATAACCACACAAAAATAGTTAAGGTCAAAGTTGAATCAGTTTAACTATAAAAAGTCAAACTGAACATTTATTTTAGGACGACAGTAATAGTAGCATAGTTGCTAACTAAAATGTAATCCACTTGGTCAATAAGACGACCTACATCTTCTTTTTTCTTTCAATATTTTTAACAAAAAATTTAAAATTCATTAACAATAAAACACTACTAATATTACATAAAATAAAATACGACATAAAAAAAATGTAAACGTACGAAATAAAAACCTAAACATTCAAAAACTAAGTATCCTTATGAAAAAAATTAACCAAGTTTCTCAACGTAATGTTAAGATAATAGGGTGATGATTTAAAGGAAAACACCGAAACGTTATGAAGTATCAAAGCAGCTCCAACGGTGATAGACATTCATAACCCACTTTGAGAGGACTTTGTGATGAATTGTACCAGAAATTATATCGAAAGTATCTTTGAGTGTTACTGTTAGCTCAACAATCGCATTTTGTGTACAAATCTTAATTAAAAGTGTATAAAATATATGTGTCGAATTGGTCGGCTTCACAACCCATTTCTCCCAAAAAAATACTCGGCAACCGACTCAACAAGGAAGGTTGCAGTGGTAACGACTCAATCAGGACTCGATCGACCTACCACTGCAACTAGCTTTAAAAAATGTAAGAGAATGGAAGTAAAATTAACTCCTAGTAACTAAATTGCATCTAGTTGAAATGAGATTAAGGATATGGATTCTTACAATGAATAGCAATTTTGTCAAAAAAATAACACTACGACATTAGAATTTTGCAATTAGTTATATCATCTGTACTAGTCAACCAGTATTATTACAACAACATTTAAAACTTGGTGTACCTAACATTGCAAAGTTGTTCACACCCAAACTATTATAGTATTATACATATGTCTTAACCGAAACTTAAACCCATAACCTTATAAAATACTACATCCGTCCTAAAATAAATGTTCAATTTGACGTTTCAGAGTCAAACTGTTTCAACTTTGACCTTATCTATTTATGTGTATTTATATAATATTTGATGCAAAATATATGTTTGGATTGGGTTCTAAGTGTATTTTTCATTGGTATAATTTTCATCAAGTGTTATATAACAAGGGTTGGAGTGAAACATGCTTGTGTTGATCTGATCGAGGTTTCTCCTCTCGTGAATTTGAGTAGTCGGGGTTTTACAGTGGGACATGCTGCTTTGAAAGTCGCCTCGTGCAAAGTAACAAAACACGAGAAATCATGCATTGAAAATCAACACGTGTTTGTTCCTTTCACGTTCGATACCTTTGGTTTTCTTGCACCCGAGGCGGTGGAGCTCCTCAACAGAGTTCAACGAGTCATGCATAGTAATGTTATGACTCCCAGATCCACAAATATTGTTTTTAAAAAAAATAAGTTTTGCAATTCAAAAAGGGCTAGCGGTGCAACTTGTTGCGCGTTTGTCTTCCACCACTATGTAAATTCTATTTTAATGATATATAGATACTGTTGTTATATATAACAAAAAAAAAATATTAAGGTTAAGTTGAACCAATTTGACTATGAAAAGTTAAACTGAACACTTATTTTAGAACGGAGGGAATAAAAAATATTATAATACTAGACACATTTTAATCGTATTTTAGATTCCAATTCATCACTTAACTTTGTATTTGTTAGGCTGGACGGAGTGGATGTGAGTTTGACAAAACTCACCTAGGTGACTTATGAAGTCACGCGTGAGTGTCATCCCACCCCCAAAACTCACCTAGGTGACTTTCACTATCATGATGAGTTTCACTTATTTTTTGTCACACTTCGGTGAGAAACTCACATATGTGAGTTTGATAAATGGTGGGTCCCCTCTCTTTATATATATTGTATTTTAATTAGTTGTGAGTGTATGTGGGTATATAGTGGGGTATATTTTATATAAAGTGGATATTTTAATGAAATGTGAGTTTTAGTGGTAATGTGAGTTCTTATTACGGTTGAAAAGTGAGTTGTAAGGTGAATTTTATTTGAAGAGAGAAAACTGATGTGGCGCTGACGTGTCAGGTGGTCCAGCCTTAAAAAGTTAATATTTAAAAAGAGCTTTGCAATGTTACATAACAGCTTTAAGGAAAATGAAGACAGCATTCATGGCTTGGTAAGAATGTTCCAGCAGGATATATTTGAGCCTAACATTGACTACTTAATTAACTCAACATAAAGTCAAATTGGTTACACACCTAATTTCAAGCACATCATTAAGGTTTCTAATCACCTTAGCCCAAATTTGATTATAATATTTGAATTTGAATGGCTAAATTAATTTAAAGTCTTAATATGACGTATTCTAGACCATTTGATATGTAGAAATGTTAAAACAAGCCATGAAAAAAATAAGTGTTAAAGTTATACCTCATGTTTTTTGGTTTTTATTAAATTTTTTAATTTTGTTTATATTATAAAACTTTGAAGCGGAAAATGCGGAAAAAAAAATATAAAGTTTAACAAGTCAAAAGTATTAAAATGACAAAAAGTATGAAACAATAAAAAATTGTGTTGTACTATAATTCTGTAAACAAGTGATAAAAAAATCAAAGGTTTTTGAAGTACAAAATGGGAGTGGTTATTGGTACCTCTAAAAAGCCATTTGTACCCCCTTTGGTTTTCCGGTTTTTTTTTAATTTATTTTTTATTTTTATAATTTTATTTATATTATAAAACAGTGAAACGCATAATGCAAAATAAAAATTATAAAGTTTAACAAGTCAAAAGTATTAAACTGTCAAAAGTACGGAACAGAAACTGATAAAAAATAAACCGAAAGACAAAAAAACATGTTTTTATACTTTTTTTGTACTATTTAGTGGGCCGGAGGTATCAATAGTAGCACCTGTACAAAATATGTGAGACAGAAGTACCAATAACACAACCCTACAAAAGGATAAGGATCCTCTCATGTTCATTTGAACATGAGAGGTAATGTTCTGCTTTATGTGATTGTACATTTGATTAAAATAATCAAATATACAATCAAATAAAGCAGAATATTACCTCTTATGTTCAAATGAACATGAGAGAATCTTTTCCCCCTACAAAATAACAAGATGTAATGAGTTTGGCTGTCTAGGGACATCTATGACTTGTAAATTATTAATACTGTAATTCTGAAAAGCCATTAGGATTTGTTGTATACTTGTATATATAAGAAAAAACAAAAAACAAAACAGACTGACTTTTTATAACAAATAAAAACTAAGTTTATATTATGAGCTGTTGTGGTCCTAGCTTTGTGTGGTTTTCCATCTTCAAGTACATTTTAGTTTGTAAATTTTCCTACTTTGGTTTGAAGATTTTAATGCATTGTACGAATATGTTGTGTGGTTCTCCTTCTTGGAGTACATTTGGTTTGTAATCATTATGGTCTGGTTTGGTTTTGATTTGCCTTCATACATATAGGTTAGGTTCTTAAGGTTTAGTATAGTACGTTACGTGTACAAAGTAGTTGTTTCGGAGGCGAATGTTATTTAACGATTTTTCGTCTTACGTTATTTCTGGAAACTTTTGTTTAACGATTTTTCAGTCATTAATGATACTTTCTAGAGATTACTACATGTTTATGTTGTGAGATCGTGAAGAATTAAGATGTCATATTATTATAGGCAAATTTATAAAATTATTAATTTTAATTATAAACATATTAATTTCATTATATTAGTTATATTTTGTTATTATAACATTCACTTTAATGTTATAATTTAATGTGCAGTTAATGTATTTTTAAATTTTATTTAATAATTACTAATCTATACTATTATACTACCTCCGTCTCAAAATTATTGTCCACTTTTGACTTTCTAAGTCTTTCTTTGTCAACTTTGATCTTAAATATTTTTGTTTGTGCTATTTAGTATTTGATGCATAATATATGAATGAATTTAGTTTTAAATGTATTTTTTTATTAGCATAATTTTCATCAAGTATTATGTAACATAAACAAAAATATTTAAGGTCAAAGTTAACAAAGAAAGACTCAGAAAGTCAAAAGTGGACAATAATTTTGGGACGGAGGTAGTATAAAACATTTACAATGTGGGTCCCATCAAAAATTAAGATAAGAAGGTGCAATCTTGACCATCCATCTTATTTTAGAATATCACATCATAGAGTGACATACGTCACTTCTTAATTAAAATATCACTTTTATTTTCAATTTAACATATCTTTTTATCTATTTTTTTTATGATCTATTTTCACCGTATTTCCTAAAATTCCGCGATATTTAATTCAACATCCATTTTGATATATTTTTATAAATTTTTAGCTTTTCATATTTTTAGTGGGTTTATTTTGAATTTTTTAACAACTTTAACTTTAATTTGAATACAAATTTGATTCGTAAAAGATATATACTTTTGGAGAAAATGTTTGATGAGCAAGAGAGTGTGTGAATCTTTATACAAGCGATAATGATGTTAATATGATGTTGCGGGAAAGCTACGGAAAACCAAACAAACGAATTCTCTAAGCGGGTAGGAAATTGCGGAGCGAGTTGGGTTAGCAATTTTTATCGCCGCTGCTATGCGCGGATATCCAACTAGTAACATAATATGCGTCAACTTGTGTTTAAGATTTATAAAGATAAAATTATTAAAGTACATATTGTATATTTAGTGTAATCGGCCCATTGGCCCGAGCCCATAGTCTAGAATCTTCCTTTGTATCCTATATATAGGTTGGCTATTATCAATTATAATCAAGCAATCAATCACAGTTATCATTCTATATCTTTTATGGTAATCAGAGCCTAATATTAATCTTCCCGTAATCTTCTCCTTCCTTTTCTCTCATAACACGCTCCTCACCTCTCCCTCCCATCAAAAAAAAAGTTACTGTTCATCGGCGCCACTATTCATCGGCGAGTACTGTTCATCGGCGGGTACTGTTCATCGAAAAAAAAAGATTGTTCTTATGGCTTCTCATGATCAGCAATGGTATATGGATACCGGAGCAACTTCTCACCTTTCATCTCACACCGGTAACCTTCAAACCTCTTTTCTTAATCGTAATTTTCATTCAGTTATTGTCGGAAATGGATCATCTATACCTGTCACCCACTCTGGACATGTACAAATCCCTAATCCATATCGCCCACTCCACCTTAAAAATGTTCTTGTCACACCCAATATAATTAAAAACCTTGTTTCTGTACGTAAATTCACCACTGATAATAAATGCTCCATTGATTTTGATCCCTATGGTTTCACTGTACGAGATTATCATACCCGTCAAACTCTTCTTCGTTGTGACAGCACGGGTGATCTATACCCCTTACACGTTGCCGCCTCAGCCTTTGCCCTACACACTAATTGACTCGTCTTAAAATACACCTTTTAGTATTATATAAATATAATATATAATAAATATATAATATAAATATATAAAAAGGATAATCTCAAGAATATCAATGATAAGAGAGTAAGTATTACGTAAGGCTTTTTAAAGAGATTTTTTACTTTTATCCAAAGCAAAAACCCTAAAAAAACTTTCTGGGTCGTTTCCCGTCGAGACGTGAATTGAAAATCGTGATTAAGTTCGTGATCGCGTTTTTGAATGATTCAATGATTTTTGGTTTGGTTTGTTTCTATTTCTACAATCTAAAATGCAAAAAACAAATAAAAGAAACCCTAAAACGAAAGCAATTTAAGCTAGTTCTTTAAAAAACTAAATTCTACAATTTTAACCCTACGAATGAAAATTTAATTTTTATAAATACTAAATGATACAAAAAATTTAAAAAAAATTATATTTTTTTGACTTTTAATTTATTTATTATGAATTAAAAAAGGATTTAATAAAAAAAATTAATAAAAAATACTAAACTAAATTAGAAAATTCTGAAAATTTCTTGAACAGTAGCTTGAACTAAGCTAATCCTAAGAAAAATAAAATGGTCCCAACAGCTTAACACAATAAGCCAGAAATAAGCCAAAAAGGGCTTATGGCTTAAATGGGTAAAACGGTGTTAAATAAATAATTTGTGCAAGTTGAAACAGAAAAGACCCAAGGGCGAGTGTGTAGTAGAGTGCAGTGTTAAAACTTGGTTGAGGGTGGTAGAGGTCCAGGTTTCGAGCCTTGGCTCACCTTGGACTTCCCACTTTCTCAGGTTTTTATTTTTGCAAAACTTTTTTTATGAAAAAGCTTAAGGACCTAAAAATAAGCAATTTTTGTAAAATGACTTTTTGTAAAAATCACAAATAAGCACAGTAAAAAGCTTAAAAGAGTGACAGATTGGCTTAAAAGCTTAAAAGGCTAAAAGGCAAAATTGTTTATCTTATTTAGAACTAATAAACACAAACTAAGAGCAATAAGCTAAGACAGATAACTAGCTAAACCTAAAAAGCATTTATTAACAAAAATAAGCAAATAAGATGAGCTAATATTAAGCTTAAATGACAGAATGATCTAAAAGGTTTTTACTTAAATTCTAAACTAAAATAGCTAATAAGCTAGGATAAGCTCTAATCTAAAATAAATAAGCTAAAAACACTTAAACCTGTCCTAATAAGCAAGTCTAAACATAAATAAGGCAAATCCAATAAGCCAATAAGCTCAGACAAGCAAATAAGCTTTTGGCCAAAAGTAAGAACCAAACAGCCTATAGGGCACTTTTTGAGCTTATTTTTAAGCTGCTTAATGGATCCTTAAGGCTTGGTGACTCATCAAAACTTAAAGCTTATCCTACAAGCTTCTAAAATCAGCAAAAAAAATTGAGTTTGAAACTCAAATAGGCTACTAAAAGGGCTTGTGAAAAATCTGTTTGCACTTAGTGTGTACTGATTAAAATCAGTATGTGCTGAGTCTTGTTTTAAGCTTTAATAGATTTTGCAGCCCACTTTTTAAGCTAGTAAATAAACTCTAAACCTTAAAATAAGCTAAAACAGATAAAAATCACCAACCAATGAGCTTATTTGCTTAAATTCAGATTCTAAAAACCATTTTTACTAACCTAAATTTGAGATTAAAAAGAACTTATACTCTGAAAAGAAAACTAAGACAACTATAACAGATTTAAGCTAAAGCACAAATGCAAATTCACACTTAAATAACTCATATCCTACTTCATTTTAACACCAAATGGAAGCCTAAAAACAACTTTATAACAATTTTTAGCAAAGATCAAATAAAAACAGTTTGAAAAGATTTAAAAACCACATATTTGGAGATCTTATAGAAAATGCCTTAAAACTTTGAATTTCCACTTTAAAAACTTTTGAAACAGATTAAAATGACCTAAAAGAGCTTGGTAAAGTTAGATTTATGACCCAAACCAGTTTTAAAACCATTTTGACCCATTTTATACCTTATCCCAAACACTCCTTTAAAACTTAAAAAACAAATTTTAAGCTAAACCAGACTAAGAGAGCTTATAAAAACTTAAAACATGTTTAATATAAGATAAACTAAAGATAAATAAGCACTTAACATAAGCTAACAAGATAAGCAGTATGAAAAGCTAAACTAGCAGTGTTAACTAAAAAACTTGAACAAATAAAATTTAAACATCAAGGAAACATAAATAAGCATTAAACATGAACAATAAGCAGTAATAAGCAAATGAACAGTAAATAAGCTAAAAAATGAAAAATGAGGACTTACAAATCCATTGCTCAAAACAGGGATAAAAGGGCTATTAGAGAGCTTATCTACAAGCTCTAGCTTGTGTAAAGCAAGATAGTAAAACCCCTATAAGCCCTTCCTTTTCTGGCTTATCTTCCAAATGAGCTTTTTGAGTGATTTTTGGTAAAAGTGGCTTAAACAATATAAGTTATGGAAAAACTCATATTGTTTAAGTTAACAGCTTAAGTATGAGTTAAAAAGAGCTTTTGTGAGCTTATAAATGTTTTTAAAGCACAACTAACATTAACTTAAAAACAAGGTTTTAACATAAAACTTAAATTTCATTAACTTCAATAAAACAGTACAAACTTTTAAAAACAAATACAATAAACTAATATAAGCTGAAAACTATCTAAAAAACTACATAAAAACTAGATGCTCCTTAGGGCTACAATGAGGTCCTATTTATACTAAAACATTAGGTCTTGGTCCTCTTTGATGTGTGCTTCTTCACTGAGACAATAGGAGGTGTTTTTCTTGTGTGAGGAGCTCGAAGACCAATCTTAGCCCTCCATTTTGTGTGTTCTCCAAGTCAAGTGATCACAACCTTTGATTCTTTGTCATTGTCCCATCAACCAATCAAAATTTAGGGGATTGCCAAGGTGGACTTGTTGTTTTATGAAGTGGGGTTGAGTATGAGAGTGATGGTTTTGTTTTGGGGAGCAGAAGTCAAGGTGGAGAGGATGGATGAACAGTAGAGCGAGAAATGGATTTGGTTAATTGAAAGATAACGGGTGTTTGCCCTGATTTTGGTAAGTTATTGCATCGTTAGTCCTTTTGGACTAACAATGTTAGTCCTTG
>BQNB010124997.1:0-19845 GCA_026074375.1 Tanacetum coccineum
AAATATCATATAGGAGTATATCTTGATATATGTTTGAAAATTAAAAGATATCAACATGGTTTTTTTTAAATATATTATTGTAGTTTTAGATTATAAAACACAAATAGTGGTTTGGCTCAATTGGTTAACCTTGTTGCATGTTAACAATATGTCATGAGTTCAAACCTTGCCATCTACTAAATTTTTAACATAATTTCGAAAATTATTAAAATTTATTGAATTGTGGGTGCCATGTCATCATTGAGGTGGCGTTGAGTCACTATTTCATATTAATCCAGTCATAATTAGCCTCATATATAAGTTATTATATATATATATATAGATGAGATCATGAGAAAACCTCATCTCGGTGGAAAACCTAAAAAACCCATCCATTACCTTTGGATCAAGTCTCCTCCCCTTCCTTTTTTTAACACTAAACTACAGGGGGTTGTTTGTAACTTTCTTTATTCTTTAAGGGTGAGATTGTATTTCATTTAATTTTATATAGTTACATAAATATATAATTTTATTAATTTTAAAAAATTCAAATTTTTTTTTAAAAATACGAAATTTTTAAAAAAAATTCAAAATTTTAAAATTTGAAAATTCAAAAATATGAAGAAAAAAATCGAAAATTAATTTTTTTTTTTGAAAATTAGGAAAAAAATAATTTTGAAAATTTGAAAAAAATCGATATTTTTTGAAAATTCGAAAAAAAGTTGGAAAATTGGAAAAGAAATTTAGAAAATTTGAAAAAAAGTTCAAAAATTGGAAAACAAATTCGAAAATTTGAAAAAAAGTTTGAAAATTGGAAAAAAATTCAAAAATTTAAAAAAAAAATCGATATAAATACATGCCCTAAACGTACACAATGATGCCCTAATTTTCATACAAATTGACACACTAAACAAAACAAACAAATGCACTATCTTAACATGATGCTCTTATCATACTAAGAGATGTCTTAACACATATTTTGGATGAAACATACACAATGATGCCCTAATGTTCATACAAATGGATGCACTAAACAAAACAAACAGATTCGATAACTTAACATGATACTCTTATCATACTAAGAGATGCCGTAATACATATTTTAAAAAAAGTTTGAATTTTTTTTTAAAATTTTCAAAAAGATCGATTTTTTTGAAAATTTTCGAACTTTTTTTCAAATTTTAATTTTTTTTCAAATTTCTGAACTTTTTTTCAAATTTTCAAACTTTTTTTCAAATTTTCGAACTTTTTTTCATATTTTCTAACTTTTTTTTCAAATTTTCGAACTTTTTTTCAAATTTTCGAAGTTTTTTTTAAATTTTCGGATTTGTTTCAAATTTTTGCACTTTTTTTAAAAGAATTTTGAACTTTTTTTCAAATTTTCGATCTATTTTTCAAATTTTCGAACTTTGTTTTCAAATTTTCAAACCTTTTTTCAAATTTCCGAACTTTTTGTCAAATACTCGAACTTTTTTTTTCAAATTTTCGAACTTTTTTTTCAAATTTTCGAACTTTTTTCCCAATTTTTAAACTTTTTTTCACATTTCCGAACTTTTTTTCAAATTTTCAAACTATATTTTCAAATTTTCAAACTTTTTTTCATATTTTCGAACTTTTTTTTCAAATTTTCGAACTTTTTTTCAAATTTTCGAAGTTTTTTTTAAATTTTTCGGATTTTTTTCAAATTTTTGAACTTTTTTTAAAAGAATTTTGAACTTTTTTTCAAATTTTCGAATTTTTTTTCAAATTTTCGATCTATTTTTCAAATTTTCGAACTTTGTTTTCAAATTTTTTTTCAAATACTCGAACTTTTTTTTTCAAATTTTCGAACTTTTTTTTCAAATTTTCGAACTTTTTTTGCAATTTTAAAACTTTTTTTCACATTTCCGAACATTTTTTCAAATTTTCAAACTTTTTTTCATATTTTCGAACTTTTTTTCCAATTTTAAAACTTTTTTTCACATTTCCGAACATTTTTTCAAATTTTCAAACTTTTTTTCATATTTTCGAACTTTTTTTTCAAATTTTCGAACATTTTTCAAATGCTCGAATTTTTTTTTTCAAATTTTCGAACTTTTTTTCAAATTTTCCAACTTTTTTTTCAAATTTTCTAACTTTTTTTCAAATTTTCGAAGTTTTTTTCAAATTTTCGAACTTTTATTTTTAAATTTTCGAACTTTTTTCAAATTTTCGAACTATTTTTCAAATTTTCCAACTTTTTTTCAAATTATCCAACTTTTTTTTCAAAATTTCAAAAAAAATAACGATTTTTTGTCAAATTTTTGAACCTTTTTTCGAATTTCTGATTTTTTTTCAAATTTTTAAAAAGATCGATTTTTTTCTGAAAAAAAGAATTTTCGTATTTTTTTTCAAAATTTCAATTTGAAAAATATCGATTTTTTATAAGTTTCAAATTTTTTTTCATATTTTTGAACTTGTTTTTCAAATTTTCAAATTTTTTTTTATATTTTCGAACTTATTTTCTAAATTTTGAACTTTTTTTCAAAATATCGATTTTTTGAAAAAGTTTCCAATTTTTTTTAATTTTCAAACTTTTTACATATTTTCGAACTTGTTTTCCATTTTTCGAACTTTTTTTTTTCAAATTTTCGAAACTTTTTTCGAACTTTCAAAAATATCGATTTTTTTTGAAAAAAATTTCAAAAAAAGAAAAAATTTCGAATTTTTTTTCGAAAAAAATATTTTTTGAAAAAAAGAATTCGAATTTTTTTTAATATTTAAAAAATATGTATTAAATTATATAATTACATATAATTAAATAAAGTTATTTTTTTTAATTTACCTTAAGGTTTGGATGTTTACAAGATTTACCCTATAGTTTTGTTTTATATGTTTTCTACTAAGATGAGGTTTTCTCTAGAACTCATCCATATATATATATATATATATATATATATATATATATATATATATTAATATAATATTATTATATTATATAAAAATAATAATATGATTTATTATTATTATTAATTTATTTATTATAATTATTAATTTATTAATTTATTAATTATTATTATTATTATTATTATTATTATTTAGTAATATTATTTATTATTCTTATTATCTATTTATTATTATTATTATTTATTATTATTATTATTATTATATATTTAATTAATTATTATTATTATCTTGCTCAAAAAAATTATTATTATTATTATTATTTTATTTTTATTATTTATTATTATTTAATATTATTATTATTATCATCATTTATTTATTCTTATTATTATTATTAATTATTTAGTTATTATATTACTATTATTATTTTTACTATTATTATTAATATTATTTAAGTTTTTTCACAAAATTTGAATTACATTACGTTTAGATCCAACAAAACACATTGACAGATTACACAATTACAATTACAACACATTACAATTCTAACACATTCCAACTCTTTAAATTACAATTTATTTAAATTATAGTTATTTTGATATATTACAATTCCTTTCAAAACATACATGCTCTCTAAAAGTGTTTAAAAAATATGTGTAAAAATGAAAATTTTGTTGTAGTGACCTTTTAATAAATTCACTTATTTTTATTTTATTTTTTTACCTTAAAATCCACCTATTTAACAGATTAACATTGTTATATCTTCTTACATTTTATATTTACTCATCCTTCTACTTATATAAAAATATTACATATGTTTTTCATTCATTATCTTTTCATCTAAACCGTCAGTTTTTATACATGTCAAGATCATGTCAATAGAAAGACATGTAGAAACATCAAGTATGAAAAAAAATACCATTCCTCTTAACAGATACATGATTATACATGTTAAACATGTTTTATAGTCGAGAGGACCAAGGTCTGGTCTACTCGTTTTGTGACAATGTCAAGCATACAATGGATAACCAAAAAAAGCATACAATGGATAATATTCCCACCAGGAAAGCAATAGTAATTTGTATTCATCATACCTTAATAAAACCATAGCATGTAAAAGTCGTTTTCTTTTTATTACTAGCTGCCACCAAAGTACACCCAACAAAATTAATTAGAATAGCGACGTTTAATGTTTTTATTGACAAATCTATATACTTGTGTAATTTTCAGTGAACATTACACCAATAAATGAATGCCAAAAATTTAACATAATCAATGTGATATCCTGAAACATTGAATAGTTAACTGTATATAATCTGTTGTCTATCTATATAAACGTACTGTACACAATAATGGCTGATATGTAATATCGTAACTAACCAGTAATGACAATCTTTTAGTTAGTTGGCTATTCGATCAAGCTTTCTTAAATGTCTTGTAAAAATACCTAACGCGTTGTATGCTTTGAAATGTCCAAAGTTACGACACGTTTAAGTGATGATTTTGTTGTCATATAATGAGTAAAACGCAGCGGAGAACAAGATGTAGTATAGTATATAATCAATTAACATAAACACAAGAAAACTATCTTGTTTATCTTTTCTTTTTGTGGATTGAACAAAGAACGGGTTCAAGAACACGGGTACTAAATTCCCCTTAGTCTTACATGAATTACTATAGATGTTCTAAAGCAAGAACCCTCTATGGTTTCACACACAAAGCTTTCTAGCAAAACAATGATAATGATAGTTTTTGGATTCACGATAAACAAACAAAGCACTTATTTTGATCAAACAAAATCGATTCAAGCGTATCAAGGGAATGTTGATTTGTTTAAGCAAGAAGAAGGGAGAGAAAGAAGCTATGCTTGTTTAGGGTTTTCAAAAATCACTGAATAATGAATTAGGGAAGTCATTATATAGACTTGGTAAACTTAAGGAACACGCCAAGTTAACTTTCTTAATCTTTATCCACCTCCTCTTCTCCTTATTTTCGGCCCATACTCCCTCCTAGGAGGATTCTATAGGCTTATCGTGAAATGTTTATATAATGCGTGCGACTCTATAGGCTCACGTATTTTCCAACTGTGTATTTATTTATGATATGGACATATCCCAACAGTTCCCACTTGGACATGTCATAAATAAATATGACAACATTGGTAAGAGTCTAGTAACACGCAAATGTTCTCAGAAAAACCTAAGTATAGTTTCGTAAAGTCTCAGTTTAAATGATTTTTCATTTACCATCCATTTGTTTTCGATGCCGTGTTAAACAAGGATATGGGTCTATATCATTCATTATTTAACAAATTTGTTTCTCGTTTCTATGATTGAACTAGATTACCCAATGTATCGAGACTATATAGACTATCTTTGGGCATGGCCATGCAAACATCTGTTCAACCCAACGAGGGCCTAGTGGCATCATTCTTCAATAACTAGTTACGAGAACAAATTTTAAATTGAATATACGTGTCAGTCATATGCTTCACAACACTTCTGAAAATAGTCCTTATTAGCTACCTTGTTCAGGATAGTTTAAGCTATAACAAGAAATATTATCCACATATGCAAGACCTACTTGCATCTCAAGTCTAAGGATTAGCAAAGAAAACCACTTACAAGATTCACTTAATAACGCTGATCTATAAAGTGATAATCTTGTTAGTTGGGGTTGCCTGATATGTAAACTTGTGAATATCATGCGAGTTTGGGGGATACATCCATCAATATTCAAAGAATATTACCAGTCACTCAGATATGTCTTAATTCAACTATGTTCCCATATTGTTGATCGATAATGGACTCATTTAGAATAAATAATCTTATTCACTGATTTAAACATACAAATGTAGGATACAACTTAATATTAAATGAAATAACAAATACCACATATATTAATTCATTATATAAATAAAATTTGTTTAACATCCCGTATCCAGATACTAAATAGATCAATGCATGATGATCCTAGTTGAAGAATCATGCCTCATGATACGACGATCATACTTGTTGACAAGGTATAGATTTCATGAAATTTGACTGGTTTTAATCTTTCGTAATTTTGTGAATAATTATTTCAAAAATTCAATTAGCGAAGTTATTGAACATATATGATAATTGTCTATACGTGTGCACTCAAATACAAGTATCTTGATATTCGTATAAAATATTCCATAAGGTGCGTGACATCAACATAACACATGTTGGAGACAATCATCTTTCACAACTTCTAAAAGTGTAAAGCAATCTTATTCTTTAATTTATAATAGAATTATGCTCTCTGTTGAGCACAACTAGTCCACATGGTCATCATCAAAGATGAAATCCTATCATGACTATGATTGAGTATCATCTCAATAAAACTAGTATCAGCTTATACAAACAACATCATTCTTCTATCTAAAATTCTTAAACTATGAATATTTTATTGGTAATGTTTGGGAACTCATGAACTCCAAGTTCATTGGTTTGTTCTAATTGTACAATTAATTGTTGCAATGTATATTCTTAGATTTTTCATTACTAGGGACGACTCCAAATATATGAATGAATTCCCAAATCCAAACATATTCATTAGAATATTTATTTCAATTGTTATTTAATGACTTTCAATTAGATACCAATGTTGTTAAATCATCTTGCACTCATGCATGATACAATTATTTCTCTACACAATATGATGTACATAATGAATCATTTAGTCAGACTTAAGATTTTATTCATGTTCTATCTTATTGAAATATATGTATCAACTGAGATTTTCTAAATGATATGTCATGTTATGTTAGATTTATTTACCGCGTATGTTCATAACAATAAACATATATTCCAAAGTTGTATATTTATTTTCTAAATCTCTCAAGTGAAGTTTCATTCCAAGCTAAGGATCAACATCTAGCTTAGATCGAATGTTACTGCCCATATGTTATACAAAATATACAATTTAAGACAAATAAACTTAATGCTCCCACTAGCTTTTAGTAATAATCGGGAGTTATCTTAGTTTTAATTAAAAATCAAAACATGGATTTAATAATTAAACATAAGATTCATCTCCTAGATGCATGCTTTGATCCATACTCGGATTCTTGTAGTTTGTACACTTCTAAAGATTATATGAATTCATAAAACTCCTTTTGATTACTCACTGCCCTCGCAAAAATAATCTTTAAGAAAGAGTTTTGATATTCCATTGTCATATTTCATACTAATGAAGGCAAGTATGACAATTAATCATCTTTATATATTTAATGTGCGTAGAAAAGAATATTCAATCACAGACAATTGTTTGAGTATGATTAATAATCATGTCACAATGCATGCATTAATATGTGTACAATATTGTCCTTATGAGCCCGACACAAGAATCAAAGCACTTGGGCTTTTATTCTCATTGAAGAAACTCACATTTATTTCACAGTCTAACTGTTTGGTTTAAGATCAATCAAGTCCCAATATCGATTATCTTTATGGCAACATCTTAACATTCATATTATGAGTAATTTACCGAATTCAAGATTCGATAATGCATCTTTATGGTTAACAGGTTCACCATGATCACGTGACTCATATTCCTCAGCATTAATATAAAATATATTAGTCAAGTGTTTGAGGTATCTTTGTGGATCTATGAACGAGAGTTACATCATTCTAATGTTTAACATTTACATGTTTAGCCTCAATACGACATTCACTAGCGTGTTTAAAAGGTTGTGTATTTTGTAATTGTATCTCTTCAAGATCTAAAAAATGTTCCCACTTGCTTTTTGTAAGTAGAGACTATTCTATAAATACTTAGCACGTAGAGTAACAATAAATTATTCTCTTTTGGTACATCACAAAATACATTGACAGTTATTGACTATAGTTTGTTAACAACATGATTCATAAGAAATTTTAAAAATTCAGAACTTCAATCTTTTAAGACTTAATGTGAGTCATCACATTCCATAACATGATGGTGTCTTATTAACCTTATAGGTTGGAGTCTTATTGAGTATATACAAGACATACTCAATTTCCTAACATTGATTGCTTTTGGAGGAAAAAGAGTTAAACTTATCTTGAATCAAATGATACCAATAGAGTTTGATTTACCTAAATGGACATACCATAAAATTATGGTATTCCATGAGGATTGATATTGTCAGACAATCCATCAATATGTAAGATATACTTATACTCTTTGGCTTTACATATTATGCCAACTAAGTCTTACCAATTACATAATATTATTTCCAAGCCAATTGCATGCTTTATAATACAAGTCTTTGAACAAGTCAACGACTTCATATGCATGTCTTTACAAGTTACAAGAAGACATAAACATTTATTATCTTAATATACGTTATAAGTCATTGATCAACTCAAGGACTTCATGTACATCTCTTAACAAGAATACATAACAAGTAACGTCTTACTTTATGTTATAATTTTGCAACATTTAAAAGACTTCATGTTTATAGATTTACAAGAGACATAAACATGTTTAACAAAAGTAAATATGAACTCCTACTTTTGAATTCAATAGTAATTTCAAGTTAATTGATTACTTCATTATTTATGACATTCCAAGAAACCATAAACATTATAGTTGAAGTAGTCTTTTATTCTTATCTTGACATATGTTCTAAATAGGTAAACATACATTTTATGTGTATAAGTCTGTTGGGAAACATTGATTAAGATCTCCTTTATGTTTTGACGATGAAAAATAAAAGTTCGCAACATTTAGAATAATAAACGATATCTAAAATCCGTAAAATGGATACAGTGCCTCTAGCGCGTTGGTCACGCGGCAGCACGTGGCCAGCGCGCCATTCACAAATTCTATGTTACGTAATTTTGCTCGTCGATTTTACTCTTACCCGACACATGTGGATCCTTCAAAAAAGGTATGTACATGATACTTGAGCAATTAGAAACACTTAAAAAGAGGTTTAGACTTAGAAAGGAGCGAAAACAAATCCTCCCGTTTTCAACAAAACGCCAACTCATTTCTTTTATCAAACACCTCTAGCCAAGGCCGAAACTTCTTTTATAAACCTAGTATAAACATACTTTCAACATACCCTCAAACGAGAGTATTCATTTTACCTTAGTCCGGATTTACGTTGTTCCTAATCACGTAACGGATTTTATTCCCTTATTGGTCAAACTAAGTAAAATGCCACTTTGTATAAATGCATCCTTTCCTGTTATGGGATATGCTTTACTTGAAATGCAAAACACTTAGTTTGTTTGCATCAAAATGATTAGTGATCAAATCCATTGTTGATAATTATGGAATTAAGTCTTAATTAATATTTGAGTTTGTGGTAATTAAAGATTAATTATGCTTTGATCATTCTTACCTTATATATATATAAGTTTTAAAAAGTCTCACATTCCTCTATGTATTCCTCACATATCACCTACATAGAGGTGGCAATCTTGACCCAAATATAAAAGAATGGGTTTAATTGGGTCATTTTTTTAAATATTTGGGTCATTTGGGTCTTTAAGTTAAATGAAGTTTGGGTCCAATGGGCTTTTAAACATACTTTTAAATTAAATGAATGGGTCCAATGGGTCATAGGAATGGGTCGAATGGGTCGACCTAGTTAAACTTTAACCTAATTAGTTATAACTTCTTAAAAAGTGATATACTCTAATCATAACTTTTTTTTACGTTTATACGGTTTTTGGACGTTTTCATCTGTTTTTTACGTTTTCGTCAAATTTCTTACGTTTTCGTCCGTTTTTTTACGTTTTCGTCAGATTTCTTACGTTTTCGTCTGTTTTTTTACGTTTTCGTCCGATTTCTTACGATTTCGTCCGTTTTTTTACGTTTTCGTCATATTTCTTACGTTTTCGCCCCTTTTTTTACGTTTTCGTCCGATTACTTACGTTTTCGTCTGTTTGTTTACGTTTTCGTCCGATTTCTTACGTTTTCGTCTGTTTTTTACGTTTTCGTCTTTTCGATTCTTACGACTACGTCTTTTTTTTTTTATGTTTACGTCATATTTCTTATGTTTTCCGCACCCTTTTTTTACAATTTTCGGTGTTCTCGTATTACTTTACGCTTTTGTCCGTATTTCACTTACTTTATCGTCTTTGTTTTACGTTTCGTCTTTTTTTACGTTTTTTCGTCCAGATTTTCTTACGTTTTTCGTCGTTTTTTTACGTTTTCGTCTCTTTTTATGTTTTGCGTCCGATTTCTTACTGTTTCGTCTGATTTATTTAAGCTTCTTCGTCCGTTTTCTTACTTTTCGCCATTTTTTACGTTTTTGTCAGATTTCTATTACGAGTTTTTTGTTTTTTGTTCAATTTCTTAAGTTTTTCGTACCGTTTTTACGTTTTTGTCTCATACGTTCTTTACGGTTTCTTCCGTTTTTTAACGTTTTCGTCCGATTTATTACGTTTTCGTCTCTTTGTTTCGTTTTCGTCCGATTTCATACGTTTTCGTCCGATTTGTTACGTTTTCGTCCGATTTCTTACGTTTTCGCCTGTTTTTTTACGTTTTTGTCAGATCTCATACGTTTTGTCTGTTTTTTTTACGTTTTCTTCCGATTCTCACGTTTTCGTCCGATTTTTTACGTTTTTGTCCGATTTCTTAAGTTTTCGTCTGATATCAACGTTTTTACGTTGTTCGTGTCCCAATTTCTTTACGTCATTAGTACGTCTTTATTCTTTTTTAGAAAAAGACAAAAACGAAAAAAAATAGACGAAAATGGATGGAAACGTAAGAAAACAGACGAGAACGTACGAAGACGAACGGAAACAGACGTAAATGTAAAAAAACGGATGAAAACGTAAGAAAACACACAAAAACGTAAGAAATCAGACGAAAACGTAAAAATGGACGAAAACGTAAGAAAACAGACGAAAACATAAGAAAAAAGAGGAAAACGTAAGAAAACGGCCGAAAACGTAAAAAACGTAAAAAAATTTGACGAAAACGTAAGAAATCGGACGAAAACGTAAAAAAATGTACGGACAAAAACATATGCAAACGTAAAAAAACTAACGAAAACATAAAAAACGAACAAAAACATAAAAAAACTGATGAAAACGGACGAAAACGTAAAAAACGGACGAAAGCGTAAGAGAAACGCACGACACCGTAAGAAACCGACAAAAACCTCTTAAAAATAACGTAAAGAATCGGACGAAAACGTAACAAAACGGACGAAAATGTAAGAAAATGGTCGAAAACGTATGCAAACGTAAAAAAACTGACGAAAACGTAAGAAATCAAACGAAAACGTAAGAAATCGGACGAAAACGTAAAAAAACGGACGAAAACGTAAGAAAACGAACGAAAACGTAAGAAATCGGACGAAAACGTAAAAAATGGACGAAAACGTAAGAAAACAGACGAAACATAACCAAACGGAAGAAAACGTAAGAAAACGGTCAAAAACGTAAAAAACCATATGCAAACGTAAAAAAACTGACGAAGACGTAAGAAATCGGACGAAAACGTAAGAAATCGGACAAAAACGTAAAAAAAGGACGAAAACGTAAGAAAACGGACGAAAACGTAAGAAATCGGACGAAAACGTAAAAAACTAGATGTAAACGTAATAAAACGGACGAAAACTTAACAAAACGGTCGAAAACGTAAAAAAACGTATGCAAACGTAAAAAAATGACGAAAACGTAAGATAATCGTGACGACAACGTAAGAAATCGACCAAACATAAAAAAACGGACGAAAGCGTAAAAAACGGACGAAAACGTAAAAAACGAACGAAAACGTAAAAAAAGACGAAAACGTAAAAAACTGACAAAAACGTAAAAAACGGACGAAACCTAATTAAAAACGTCGAAAACGTAAAAATCGCACTTAAAACGTAAAAAAACGAGACATTGAAAACGTAAAAATCGTGTCGAAGAAGACGAAAACGTAAAAAAACAGACGAAAACGTAAGAAATCGGACGAAAACGTAAAAAAACAGACGAAAACGTAAGAAATCGGACGAAAACGTAAAAAACAGACGAAAACGTAAGAAATCGGACGAAAACGTAAAAAATGGCCGAAAACGTAAAAAGACGAACGAAAACGTAAAAAAACGGACGACAACGTAAAAAAGCTGACGAAAACGTATAAAGCGTTCAGAAATGTATGAAAACACCATAATTTAGTAGGTCGTCCCAACCCAAACCGTTTGACCCATGACCCGTTAGACCCATTTTTAAAACATGACCTGTTTGACCCATTGACCCATTGGACCCATAACCCATTTGACCCATGACCCAAACCATAATCAACCTTTGATTATTCATGTATTTATCATCTTCTTCACAACTATAAACCTTAAACCTACACCACTTAAAAATTCCCCAATCTTATCCTCATACATGGGAAAACTCACATTCCCTTGCACATTGTACCTTCTTTTACTTTTTGTACTTTTGTCCCCCCAATAAGGATTATACTAGAGTAATAGTATCAGTGTCGTGGATTCGCAACTGGACGTACGAATGGTATAAACCCCCCATTCTGAACCAATAGATATCATGGTGTCTCTCTCTACCTCTCTCTCCATCTACTTATGGTCTTTATCATCAAGTAGGTCATTACACCACTAAGTTCTTTGAGGCTTGAAGTTTTATAAACTTCAAAGAAGTCAAAAAGACCGTATTCACCCCCATCTACGGTTCTACAAAGTCCTAGTAGAATATTAGTTTCTTACATTGTGGTCAAAAGAAACCATTAATCATATTGTCATGTGTTGTACCTTGCACACAATTAAGATTTCTCCCACTTGTGCCTAGCATAACATCATATATGTAGACTAACAACACGACACTCGTTTTATTTTGTATGGACAATATGATAGTGTCACATATAGAATATAAATTAAGGCAACCTCAAATCATATTAACATAGCTAGATGTTTCATACATGGAAAGTGATATATATATTATCTAAAGACAAGCTACGGATAATGTAGATTACTAACAAGGTAAACAAGCTTGTAGCCCCCTGTTGAATTAAACAACATCACATGAATGTCTTTAATTAGTAGTAAAATGCAAAACTCCTACTCGATTTGATAACATTACAAGTGTTGCATCACCAATGAAAGTAAATAACGATTTTAGATACTTTCCAACTTTCTTTAAACCCCTACAAGTAGCAATGTACTTAGGTATTAAAAGGAGTGTATGAATTTCTAGCATGTAGATGAGGTACTAGCCATCTATGCTATTCATTAACTTGAAAATTAGTCATGCAATTTCCTCCTTTATTGGCCTACGATTCCACAAGGGTATGTTGCACGTTTATCGGGTTAAAACAACACAACTAGATAAACCATGCTAGTTTGACTTTACCTCTTTTGTAGTAATTTGTCCATTGTCGAATTAATAACTCATAAGTATCATACATCAAGATGTGGTCGTTTGCTAGATACAGGAACATATTCTCTAGTTATCCAAATGTATTATTTGTTTCAAAAGAATTCAACACTGAGCAAGGGTGATGAAATCTATATGAAAAATAAGATGTGTAATCTACTTAACTGTGTAAGTTTGCTATAAGTTTATTAGAATTAGGACAATTCTAATTTTCCTAGTATATCTTTCTCGAGCATGGAAAAAGAATAAGAATGAGTCTCTCTCTTTCTTACAAGGAAATGAGGCTCGGTTTATATTTTTCAAGAAAAGAACAAATTATCGTTTATGGTTTAACGCTGCATTAATACTATTAAAAGAATTTACAAAATACAATTTTAGTATTTTCGATAATTAATCCGATTAAAAATCGACTAACCATAGTTTAATGAATAAACCATTAATTTTCAAAAGGCTAGGATCCTACTTGACATTCCACCATCACATCAGTTGATTTGTTAGAAATGGTGGAGTCAATAGGTAACCGACAAACGATAATTGCATTACAAGTGCAATTCCTGGATCATTATAGGACTCATGGTATTATAGTACAAACAATTTATGTCACGAGGGCATGTTTCATCCCATATATGCCTCAGATTTAAGGATCTCACCAGCTTAACTCGATTAAGTCGTGCAATATAAAATTGTGAATATTACACCACCATCTCATGATGAATGAATTATCACCTTGGGTTGCAATTTACCTACGGTCTTACGTAGAGTAGGGTAAAGGGTTTCCCCAGTAAATTTTATTACGCCAAAAAACAGTTAAGTACAAGGGATAAGGGTGAGTCCCATATCTCTGCCCGTTACATGGGCAAAGCTACTTCCTAAAAGGAAAGTACACAAAATGACTAGACAAAAGAAACATAAATTTATTTCTTCTTGCGACCTCGAACTCGGATATCCAGATTATTGTATATAGCTTAAAGCTGTTGAGGAAGATCCTGACCTTCGTACATATCATCATCGTATGGGTCTTCATCATAGTCACCATTACCATACGAATCCCTCTATTGTTTCAGCAAGCTTTGAGTGTCAAAACCTACCCTTTCTGAAGCCATAGAACGGGCCATATCATTTTCAACTGATGCAACCTCATCTTCACTATCATAATCACCCGAATACTCTACCTTCTTCAAAGGATTACCAGCTTCATTCATAAGAATAACTTTCCCACTAGTAAGTAATTCTTCAAACTTCCCGATTTTCTCAATAATAGGAGTAGTACTATTTATAAAAGAGGATCCACTTGAGGTAGCCCCATTATTTACCAAATTAATAGTCCCCCCATTGGTACCTAACTCCACATCATTATCGACCGAATTAAGCACTTCAAATGTATTTGAATTACTAACCTCAATAATAGGTTCCACACCTTTCTTCTTATTACCGCTAGAGCTAGCAGTAGTAAAGAGCACTTGCAAGTGTTCTCACAATTGGATGGAAATGACATAGGTTTTAGGTATAATTTATTTGACAAATAACGTGTATATCAAATATTTACGAAGAAGCATGCATACATCTTCGCATAATAGATTTTGATAAAAAAAACTTTATTCAATCAAGTTATTTTATTATGGTGCATCAAGATGTCACTTAAATTTAATATACATATCACATGTATATAAAAATAATGACAATACACTTATTAACAAATTTAGGATTCAACGCGTTTTAAAAGCTAAAGTAGTGCACTTTTATCACGGGACTTATAGAAAGAATTCCCTAGATCGTGTTTGTCTTAGTTTAAGCTTTATAGCAAGTATTTCAAAATAATTTTTTTAACGTTAATATCTCTTAGACTTTGTTTGTGTTAGTTTAAATTTTATGATAAGCATGATATGTATATGTGGGTTTGTATTGTTGCCATATTTCGCTGTCTCGTATTTGACGCTTCATATGTGGATGTAACTTTTGATTTTATAAGCCGTGTATAAGGTGAGCTGAGCACTTTTAATTTCTTAATTTTTGCATGATTTTATCGGCTACGTATAACTTATGGTTGTGGTTGTTAAATTAATAAGTGTTTCGATTAATTTTTAGCTTTTTGGGCTGTGTAAAATAATAGGATGGCTGATTACGCGATTCTGTTGGCTCAGGAATCACTATTATTCAAATCATAATGATAACTTTTGTAACCTGTAGTAATATGATGTGTCGACGGTGTGTATGACCTATGTTCATGAATGCTGAAGTGCTACTAATTTTGTATCTTAGGGCGTGATCATCCTTTCTTTTATTATTTTCTTTTTGGACTGTGTAAAATGGTATCATGTCTTTGTGTTGGAATTTTTCAACTTAGAAACTATTATTATTGCAGTTAAAATGATAATTTTGTGTGATTTGTGATCATTTGTTTTTTAACTATGTATAAGTTGTCGTTAGGATTGTCAAAGTTGTGATGTTTACATTTGCTATTTTCTCGGCTTCATCATATGATATCCGATGTCCAGTTTTATTTTGACGTGATAGTATGTTGTAAAATGCAAGTGTCTTATGTACCGAACGATGTGTCTGAGCATGGGTATAATTTGTTTTTGCCATTGCTATTAGTGAATTGTTGTCTTTCTTATTTAGGCTTTCTGCGAAGTGTCAATAGAAGGTCCTAATGTTTGCTTAAGGAGATGTAAAATGAATTATTTTTGGAGTAATAAATTTATCGGGGAAACCCTTTACCTAAAAAAGAAAGAAATCGATACAATGGTTTCGTTTAATGGTTGACACGTGCCTTTGGTGCGAAGTTTGGGCACATTAAAAGGCATCTCAACGTCAGGTTATTATTATTTTATTTTGTTGTCTTTCTGATCCTGTCCATGAATTCAAGTAATCTCTAATTTAACTTTTGCCGTTATGTTTTACTAATTTTCTTTTCTTCTAAAATGTCATTAAAGCTAATACTCCATCAAAAATGGTTTTGTTTTGAGAGTCCAATATTTTATCTAATGTTTAGATTTGGCTTATTAATATTGTGGCCTTAATAGATCACCTAAATATGACCCTTTGCTTTTATTTGATTTTGTTCGTGTCCTTTAAGATTGGGATTTTCAATATCTTTAAGAAGAAAAATGTTTAAATATGTTTTTTTGGTCTCTTTCATGTTATGAATATTTAGTTATATGGATTTATTATATATCGAGAATAAGTTGTTGATTACTCTTTTAAAGATGGTATTGATAAATGCATTATTGTATTTGCGTAGTTATTTGAGTATTATAGTTTCCGGAGTCTGGTGCTCACACATCAACTAAAATAATGCTTTTATTAATAATGGTACTTTTTAAAATGCTATCTGCGAATATATTGATGCAGGAGATTTGGATGACCTTAAATTTCATTGCTTAAATAGTACAAGTGATTGAACGAAAAAGCCTGCCAACATCATTCCAAGTGGTTGAGGAAATAGCGATAACAGGGCGATGCCCACTGGTGATTTTATCCGGGTTTTGAATGCAAGGACCAACTCGGTCAATATCGCTGTTGCCGATACGCGTGAACTTAATGTTAATACCGTGAACCTTATGATACTCAATGGGAGTTGAGTTGCGCATCTCACTCCTGCATAGCATCTAGCAGAAAAACATGGGTTAGAAAACTTAAAGCTATAGTTATTTGTACGAGTAAAAGCCAAAAATGCTAAAGATGGTCGATGTGTTGTACCTAAATGCTAAACCTGATACATCTATTAACAACATGCAACACGAAAATTCAAATTTCGTATCAATGTAATAAATATGACCGGTTTGTAGCAAGTTACCAATGACGTGGTTTTTTTAATTTTTTACATAAAAATTACACGTTGGATCCTTATGTACTAAATCCAACCCGTAACCCAAACCCATATCCACATAAATCCATGTACTAAATTGTTTAATAAGTCCAACCTTAACCCTAAATCTTTATTAAATGCACACCCCTAAATCCTTTTCCCTAAAATCGTAACTAGAACCCTAATTTTTTAATTGAACCTCCCCAATTAAAAATCATACAAAATACACATTTTTCCCCAATTGAAGCTTGCCTTACCATGTCTTCCTCGTCATCATGTTCTTCTAATTCCCTAACACGTTATTACGAATGCAAGATACCTCAACTTCTTGTGAAACGAACTTCTTGGAAATCGTCGAACCCGGGTCGTAGATTCCTAACTTGTCCTCATCCTTCGGTACATGAATAAACTCTTTTTGTTCTTTTATCTTTCGAATATGTCATATTGTGATCCTTTTTTTGTCCTTGTTATTATTGCAGTGGTCTAGGGACCAATGCGAAGCTTTTTACTAGATTGACACAGAGCCCCTCAATCAATGGTATAAAGTCTGTTAAACCATATGTATCTGCAATTAAACCCAAATAAAAGAAGAGGCATTCAGGTTGAAATGAATAACCAAGAAAGGATTGCATTGCTTGAATATGAGTTGCAGTTGTACCATGAAAAGATGGATCAAGAAGTTGGTATTTTCAAGTCAAAAATAGCCTTTTGGAGGAAAATAGTTATCATATTAGTTGTAGTCTTGATGTTCATGGTAGTTAAGGCTTAAAATGTTGTAAATATGAATCATGTTTTGTATGACTTGTAATGGTTGTGGATGTATGTATTATCAATGAAAACCATGGTTGCTTTTGGTCAAGTATAACACTGAGTATCATGTCTACATGTCCACAAGATAAAGCCACTTTAAACTCATCATATAAACTACAATTGTACGATGGTTACTTTTGGTCATGTATAACACTAAGTAATATGTACATGTCCAACAAGATAAAGCCAAACAACACACATTGTATCTGCACATGGCAAGACAAACAACACACATTTCAATGACCCATGTTATCACAAAGGCAATAAAAGTAACCCATTTTACCATGGTATCTGCATATGGCAGACAAAACTGTGTTGTTTGTCTTGCTGCACATGGCATACAATATTATAATCTAAGGACCACTGCCATCACTACTTGACATATAATAATACCACTACTGCATTGATTCTAAAATAAAGTCACTACTTGCCATACAACCAAGGCAAAGCACATAATAGTCGGTTCTACATCCTAAACCAATCTGCAATTACTACAACTTCACAAAAGAACAAGTTTCAGAATGGCCATTAGCTAACCTAAGAGTTAAACATCCCAATATAGTAGTATATAACAGATTACAATTTCACTAGCTTGTCTTGGGTATTCCCAGTCCCATCATGTTAGGTTCACATAAATGGACCCGAACAAAGAAGCTTCGGTCACTCGAAGATTCAAGACAAAAGTCTAGCTCGAAAGACAATGTTAATTAATGTTTATTATGTATACGGGTCAAGATGTAAAAAGCCCAAAAGAAAGCCCTAAAAGGCAAATCCTAGTTAGTATAAATACACCTAGTTTAGTCAAAAATTAGGTTAGCTTCTCCATTTTATTTAGGGTAAAGGCCATAAATGACTAACTTACTTATCCCAATTTACTGCTGTTCCTAGTCAACTCTATAAAGGTACACACAAACATGTATACATTCAAATTTTTAACAAAATGAATAACTTTCGGTTATATTTCTAGTCGCCTACAAAGAATGATGTATTGATTTGGTTTGTATTTTTTTCTATTGATTTCAAAAAAAATAGAGGGTTTTTTTTTTGATTATTTTTTATTTGTTTGTTTTTGATTCTTGATTCAAAGATGGTTTATGTTTAATCTAATATCATTCAAACCATCTTGTTAGCAATCAACGATCTCGTGATTTTCTTTTGTTCATTTTTTGTTTCGAAAAGTATTAAAAAAGTGGGGATCGAACGAGTCTAAGTCGTCTAGCACCGAACGAGTGTATTCTTAGAGCGATCGAACGAGTGGGATTCAAGGTTGGACCGAACGAGTGGATCGAACTAAGGATCGAACAAGACCTTCGAACAAGACAATCGAACAAGAGATCTAGTGGGGATCGAACTAGGAGGATCGAACAAGAGATCTAGTGGGGATCGAACTAGGAGGATCGAACAAGAGATCTAGTGGGGATCGAACTAGGAGATTCGAACTAGCAAAACCTTCAAGGACCGAATTAGCAAATCCTTTGAGGACCGAACTAGTTTATACCTTGTGAACCGAACAAGCTCGATTTCTCTAGGATCGAACGAGAGGATCGAACAATCCAATCGAACGAGTGGATCGAACGAGACGTTCGAACGAGACGATCGAACAAGACAACCGATCGAACAAGTTGATCGAACAAATGAACCGAACTAGCAACTTTTGAATCGAACTAAAACAAACTCATACACAAATTAAAACAAATCATCAATCACTTACGATCAGATCATTAATAAACAAACTTATTCAATGGCAACCAATGAAGAAACAAATGCCGCAGGTACCGATACTCGTCCACCAATGTTGGTTGAAAATGATTACGAATCATGGAAGATTCGTATACACAGGTACATTCGAGGCAAACCCAATGGCAAGCTGATATGGAAATCCATCCAGAATGGACCTACACCTCACCCGATGGTCACTGATCCTTCACCTTCTGATTCTACTATCATGCCCGCACCAAGGAAGAAACTTGATTCTGAATTCAATGAGGAGGAAAACAAACTTGAGATGGCTGATACTCAAGCTGAAATCATTCT
>BQNB010124999.1:7683-19845 GCA_026074375.1 Tanacetum coccineum
GTTGGTGAGAGTCATAGGTTTTACGACACCAATACAAGATTTAAATCAATTACTGTGATTAATAAAACAAAACATGGCAGGACAGTTAAGCTAGCAATTATACAGGCTAACATGCAAACGCACAAACAACCATAACTAGGACGGAACGTGTCCCCCGATCCAACGCATATCTCACCATAAACGGGTAGGAACGTTACCCCCGATCCAACAACTCATAACACTGGGTAGGAACGTTACCCCTGATCCTAAATATGTCACTTACGCACCTAAAAGTCTACCAGCTGGAACTTATACTTAGGCCTGGACCAACACAACATTGAGTATTATTTCAACCCTCCAATTAGATTTAAATAGGTAGAACCACTACTCTCTAATCGGAATCACACAAAATTGAGTCTTATTTCAACCCTCTAGTTAGAGTTAAATAGGTAGAACCACTACCCTCCAACCGGAATCACACAGTAATGGGATAGGCGTACCCCTCCGCTCTAACCAATCACACAACAATAAAGCACATCGCATATAATAACCACATAACTGTTCATGTCTCAAGTAAAACCACATAATCACAGCAATTAAAACTTTTCAAACTACAAGCATCATTTCCATCCCAATAAATCATAAGAAAAGAGGGGCTATGAAACTCACCTGAAGCACAAGCAGCTTCCAAACAATATCCACACTAGCTACATAATACAAAAACAAATGTGTTACACGCGACCAAGCTAAAAGCTCATGTCCATGTAACACTCTTATGATTGATATCTAAGGGTTTAATTAAACATCATGGGTCACCCCGACACCATGCTCAAACTTAACCACTTCATTAACTCATTCTATTAGTTACTTATAATTAACTCAGAATTGTAGAATTTTTATACAAAAAATCACCCATGTTCATTTATGAGTATATTAACTACCTTTGGATTTCCAAAAGCCATTTACATGCACAAGTACTCCTAAGAAAATCCAACTTCAAAACAGTCCCAATTCGGATCTGATTGCACACTAAAAAGTTTGGACTTATTAACCATACTTAGACATAAAATTAGAAGGTATCCTTCTAGGGTTTCTCTATATACATATGGAACTTAACTAATATAGAAGGGCTAAGCTCAATTCGAATTTTAAGTTAGGGTTTTACCCTCACAAACGTGATCTAAATCTGACCCGTATTTACTGTTTTGACAACTTTTAGTATAACCAACATTTGAATGACTTCCCGACCTTAAAAATTTAGAGGCTGGATTTTCTGGAAAGTACATTCAATGAGATACTGTTTAGAGTCCAGAAACACTCAAAAACCTATTACAATCAAGGAGATATTCACTCGTGAACACAGCTCTAAATTCTGCTCACCCTAAATCAAGTTTTAACACGATTTAAACCTAACCGATCATACCCGTACGATCACAATTAAACCCTAATCCTTATGACATGATTTAATTCATAAATTTGCCGAATTATAAAAACCCTAATTCCATCATAATAATTATTACATGATTAAAAGATTAGTAACTAACAAAAGAATAGTGATTTATACCTTAAACCTTCGATTCTTGAACAATTAATCACCTAGCTAGCAAAAATAATTTTTCTTCTTTTTCTTCTTGGTTTGTTCGGCCAAATAATGCACAAGGGGGGAGGAATTTTGTTTTAAGGTTTCTTATTTAGATATATATGATATATAAAGGATATCTATATAACAATATAATTTTATATATATATATATATATATATATTAATAAGATAATTCCCTTAATTAGAGTTGTAGTATAATTAGACTTTATTTCCTTTTTCTCCTAAACCGGCTGAAACCCTTAATTATATATATATATTTATTTTCTTTTATTTATTAATTATATAATTACCACCATTACCTTAATTTTCTACAAAAACCTTTGCGAATTTGGTAAACCTTTTTACGCAAAAACTTCCTATTAAACTTTCTAATTAAAATTTTCATTTCACCAACATACTTTCTATTTTTAGAAAGTCCATTAAAACTCTTATATTTTACAAAACTCATTCTCTTCTCATAGGTCATATTTTCCACATTATTCCAACGCTTAGACATCCACATATTAACAAAGCAATGCACCCAAAATGCCACACATTTCCATTATCACTATAAGTGATCAAAAATGGAAATACTCAACTAATACCTCAAATTCCATCATCATTAAGATGAATACACACCTCAAAATGATTAACAAGCACACAAACAAAGCCACATAGATCACACATAAAGCACCTAAGAACACTTAGTCACAGTATCCCCTCCTTTAGGAAATCTCGTCCCGAGATTTAACTAGCCAATTCATCAGCACGATCAACAAAAAACTAAGGATTTCTTAGACTTCATATAATCTTCGCGCTCCCAAGCAAACTCGGGACCACGCTTTGAATTCCAACGATCTTTCACAAAATATCTTACTACAAATAACTTTGCTTGCCTACACAAGGGTACGAATAGCAGCATAACAACTCCAAGCGAAAAGAACCATCCAACGACATGAACCTCACCCGTCTTCGTGGAAACTCGTCAGAAACCTTAAGTAGTGTAACAACGTCATTTATAACTCAGCCTTGCAACTCATCAAACAAGAACTGTCTTGAAACCAAGTTATAAATTGTTACAAAGCTCAACGTTTTTGAAGAATTGGCTCGACTTCGAGCTTATTCAAAATATAACTTCAACCAAAAATTTTCAAACATTTAACTTTCATATAAACTTTATATTCTCAAGGCAACCTAGGACCTCGATTTGATTCCCAACAAAACTAGTCGATTTAAGACCCTACAACGATTCAACTTCTAAATTTCATGATCCATAATTCCCTTGGATTCTTTAACAAAACGAAGAGTCTTGTCGGCCTCGATCTTATCCATCGGCACATGCAGATTAGCATCCGCCAAACACATTTTTTTTACAGATTCGACACATGGAATGTGTCATGTACACTACTCAACTCCTCAGGCAACCTCAACCTATAAGCTATAGAGCCAATCCTTTCAAGGATCTCAAACGGTTCCACATACCTCGATGCTAACTTTCCTTTCTTCCCAAAACAAATCATACCTCGAACTCTAATGGCTTACGCCTATTACCAGCATAGCTCCTTTGACGATCTCTCACCGCGTTGAACTTTTCCTTGATCAACACTACCTTATCAGTCATTTCTTGCACAAATTCAGGACCAATCAAACTACTTTCTCAATTCTCGGCCCACAAAACATGCGATCTACATTTCCTCCCATACAAGGCTTCAAACAAAGCATACTGAATGCTCGAATGATAGTTATTGTTGTAAGATAACTCAGGTAACGGTAGGTGGATAAACCATCTACCACCATAGTCAATCACACACGCCCTTAACATACCTTTCAAAGTCTAAATCGCACGCTCACTTTGTCCATCCATTTGAGGATGATAAGCCGTACACTATCTAGTCCTGTTCCTAATGCTTTTTGACAAATGTTATGCCAAAACCACGAGAGGTAAATCTCCCATCTCAATCTGAGATGATCGACACCGGAACTTCATTCCTTGTTACTATTTCATAAATATTAATCCTTGCCAACTTCTCCTCTTGTAATCTTCTCGTATGGCTAGAAATATAAGGTGACTTGGTTAGTCTATCGACCATCACCTAAACGTTATCATATCCATTCCATACTTGTCCTGGCCTAATTTAGTGATAAAATCCAATGGTAATTTATACCATTTTCATCAGTATCTCAGGCTGTTGCAGCAAACCAAAAGTCTTTGGCATTGCAGCCTTTACCTCTTAAACAAGTCCAAAATTTGCTAACATAGATAGCTATATCCTTCTCTATTCATGGCCACCAATACATGACTCCAAGGTTATAGTATTTCTTATCTGCTCCCGGATGTACTAAGTACCTTGTTGCATGGGCCTCATCCATTTCACTTCCTACCAATGGAACCTAAATACGATCCATAAAATACAAACTCTCTTCTTCTTTCCTTCCCATCTGTTGATCTAAACCATGTAGTCTTTCTGCGAGTACGTTCTCTTACTTGAACGCCTCACTTTGGGCTGCCAGTATCATTCCTCTTACTCCATACTAAATGGCCATAGCCATCGCTCAAACACATCTAGGTTTCACTCATTCCTTCCTACTTAACGCATCAGTTACCATATTCAATTTATCGAAGCGTCACACAAATCATTCTTCAAAGTCTAGAAAGCCTCTTCTCGTTCAGCGCCCCACTCACACTTCTGATTCCTCTTAATTAGGGAAGTAATGGGTTTAACAATCTTAGAAAAGTTTGCGATGAAACGTAGGTAGGTAACCTGCCAGTCCTAAGAATAATCATATCTCAGATGGTGTCGTAGGTACTTCCCAATTCTTTACTGTCACACTCTTAGTAAACTTAGCATTCAACTTCTCCTTCTAACTTCAAATGAACTCCATGCTTCTCTTTTTAACAAATGACACTGGTGCTCCCTATGAAAAATGACTAGGTCGTATAAAACCTTTGTCTTGCAACTCTTGAAGTTGTTCAGACAATTCTTGCATTTTCGAGGGTGCTAGACGATATGGAGACTTCGCGACTAGCGTCGCTACAGGAATTAAATCTATGCAGAACTCAACTCGTCGTTGTGGAGGTCATCGACAAGTCTTTCGGAACATATCAACAAAATCTCGTACGCCGAAAGTATCATTCATTTTCGGATCATCTACCTTCGTGTTCAATAAGGTTTTCGCGACTCCTTGAGTACGTTTACCTTGAACCCAAAGTATCTCATCACCTTCCAACGATATCCTAACCACCTTCTTATGTCATACTATCACGACCTTTTTCTTGGACAATCAGCCCATTCCCACAATTACACCAAAGCTTCCACGACCCGACGGTATCAACAAATTATAAGGATTACGAACAATCGAATAGGATAACGAACGAATATCGAATCACGGCTAGAATACATATGGGGGATTCCACATGTGCAAATAGACGTGGATCAAATGACATAATAATCCTTTAAAAGAAAGGATACATATATGTACCGAGTGAAAATGCAAACGAAAAAAAATCAACAGGCGAACCACGACAAAAGAAACACATAACAAAAATCATTACGCACCAGAACTTATAAATACGAAACACAAAATTCTTATACCAATAATCGACTTTACTCGAAAGAACCAATTAAATAATGTTTTTATAAAAAAAATCAATTTAAAATAAAGAAAGTCATTTTAAATATAAAAATTATTTTAAAAAATGTCTAAAGTCTAATCTTTGTAAAATTCATTTTAATCATGGTTGTCATAAAAATCTAGAGATAGTTATCTAATTTTGTATCGCATCTTACTACCATGAATCATTTTAAACCTACTTTTCATAATAAAATTTAGAATTTAATAAACACACGACAATTTTCATAACTTAATTGTATAGGCTACTTAAACATGTTCTATTTACAACAATAATTTTAAACACATTTTATTCATAATAATCATTTTAAATATATTTTTCGCCAAACATCACCAAGATATTCTTAAAAATGGTTTTTATAATTCAACATCAATTATACTCTATGTTACTCAAACAAAGGACACCGCAAAACGAAAAGGGATTTTAAAACACCGTACAGACTCTAACACCATTCTGTTGTTTGAAAACGAAAGAAAATACCAAAAACCATATACTCAGAATAAAATCAAACGAACTCGTACAAGAGGAACTTATGCAAACGTTACAGATCCAGAAGAAAACGTAAGGTCTTATCTGAAATAACGATCAACAGAGCAAGCCTAAAAGCATCGATACGAAAACCAAGATATATACAACCAATGGAGTAAATATCCGTACTAAATTAACAAGAACCATCAGTGCTCAAAAGATCAATCAGATATTCATACGAGAAATCAATGCAAGAAATAACCAACGAAGCGTACCAGCTTCTAAAGGAAAATAGATCCGGATAACCAATAAAGGTCACGGCGCCGAATAGGAAAATAGGACATCCGTACCAATATGGTACGAACAAGGGATTCTAAACTTAGAATTAGGTATCCAAATGAAATGTCGAGCTACCGAACCAACTTAAGCATTACAACAATACTACCAATAGGTATCTGAGGTATCCATAAATGATAGATGAAAGGGGACTTTACTATCTACATACCTCGACCCAATAAAATCGCCCATCAGATTAAGAGAAGAATTATCTAACCATACAACCATCCTCAACAGGATTGCACATAACATCTATACTACCATCCACATTATCATCAACAAACAAGCATCAATCAATGCAATCATGGTTACAAGTCCACGTGTGTGATGCCTTTATAATTATGTCGGCTGCCATATTTATAACTGCCTCTTTTCACACGTGTGCTTACTTCCAAGACTACACATCTCAATGATCACTCACATATAAGCACATATACCACATTGCACATCTTAAATCACTACCATATAGCACATAAAGGATGCTCCATGAAATAACTACTTACTTATATCAAAATAAGATCAAAAATGACATGAAGGAACAAAACTCTCGCAGCGCCTCCAAAATACCAGATATTCGAAAGAATTAATCAATAACAACGTGACAAGGTAAAAGACAGAATAACCCTATGCTGGGCCTTGCATGGGTTTGACTTTGCCTCCGCAAGAATCACCCGACTCCGCGGGTTCAGCCCTATTACGCGCATCCGACAAACGATCAACTATCCTATCTCTTTCGGTTCCACAAGAGGCTCCTTATAACGCTTAAGTCCAGTTGGGAAAACGGTTCCCCAACGAGACTTCATACGGGTGGGGAAAAACATAGCTAAAATACTAAAAAAGTAATACATATCATATCAGATAATGGTAGGCAAAATAACTAAAAAACAACTTAGCAAAATACTAGATATATGAGCTATGCAAAAAAAATATAAGGGAAGCATAGCAGTGATAAAGGAGTCTTGCATTACTAAAGTAATGTCGTACACAAAACAACATAATCCGAAAACTAACAATCTCCAACAAACAAGTATCAAGTAAAATAAATAACATAAAAGAAAAGACTAGAAAAGATAACTCTACAAGAAATGCCTAGGTATCTCTAGCCACTCTTCCTAACATCCTTCATATCATCATGATACTCACCTGAAAATGATGCTTAAAAGCATCAACACAACGGTTGGTGAGAGTCATAGGTTTAAGACGCACAAATCAATCTTTAAAATCCAATTATAAATTACTGTGATAATAAAGAAAACATTGCAGGACAATAAATGAACTATCATACAGGCTAACATGTACAACCAATCCAATAAAATCAAATCCAATACAATCCAATTACACGATTTCCCAGTAACGATTTATAAGACGTCTCAATCGTACCAAGGTCCCTGTGGTTACCCCCTTAGCCCTGGTTGTGGATACTCTCAAAGTAACCATCCTGCCCAGTAGGCCACAATACCTTCCACTAAACAAGCCATGGATACCCGCAGGTGATCCCTCCTGACTTAGTTCACAATTCTCAATATCACATCACAAAACATGTAGCATACAACATACAATAGTCACGTATTGTCCATGCATCTTTGACAACACATTATCACAATAATCAAAACATTTCTAAACACTTTGCATCATTTCCATCCCAATAAATCATAAGAAAAAATGGGCTATGAAACTCACCTTAATGCTCAAACGCAGTTTCCAAATCTCAATACGCAACTATACAAATAAATAAACACGGTTACACGCGACCAAGCTAAATGCTCACGCCCATGCAACAATCATATGATGGATGTCTAAGGGTTTAATTAACCATCATGGGTCACCCCGACACCATGCCCAAACTTAACCACTTCATTAACTCCTTCCACTAGTTACTTATAATTAACTCAGAATTGCAGAATTTTATCATGACTTTACATACCACAAACCCTTACTTAATGACCCTCATAATTCATACCAAAAATCACCCATTTTCATTTATGAGTATATTAACTACCTTTGGATTTTCCAAAAGCCATTTACATGCAAAAGTACTCCTAAGAAAATCAAACTTCAAAACAGTCCTAATTCGGATCTGATTGCACACTAAAAAGTTTGGACTTATTAACCATACTTAGACATAAAATTAGAAGGTATCCTTCTGGGGTTTCTCTATATACATATGGAACTTAACTACTGTAGAAGGGCTAAGCTCAATTCTAATTTTAAGTTAGGGTTTTACCCTCACAAACGTGATCTAAATCTGACCCGTATTTACTGTTTTGACAACTTTTCTTGTAACCAATGTTTGACCAACTTCCAGAACTCAAAATCATTCGAGGACAGACTTTTTGAAAAATAGACTCTTTGAACTACAATTTAGGCTTTTGAATCATATCAAAACATGTTAGCCTCAAATAATGAGTCGAACACGGAAGTTCATTCATTTAGAATATTAAGTCTCGGTCATTTTAATATGTAACGTTGTAATAGGCTAGAACGGGTAAACAGGCTCATTTAATGTAATCTAACCGGTCACGTGTATCGGGCGAAAGCCCAAGTAAACCTGAGCCCGGCTCGTAAAATAACTAAAGGCATGAAAGCCTTTTAGTTGGTTTACGATAAACACCTCACCAAGGAAGGTGATGTGTTTGTTCTTTTGAACTCTTTTTCTTTTGCCAAGTAAACTCTCCATTTCTAGATTCTCTCTCTAGCTATTCTATCACTACCTCTGCTTTATAATTTTCTCAACTCTAATCCTTAATTTCTGTTCTTAATATGAAGTGAGTGATTTAAGGTACCGACATTTTGTATCAAGAGCCTCGGGTGGATACGTGAATATTTAGAGGTTTATCAAGCTTTTAAGCTTATTTCATGGCTTATTTAAGTAATATAAGCTCACGAGAATCCGTGGATTGGGTTAATTTTTGTAAGAAAAACTGTCCCCTTTTGTGTTCTGTTCTTCCTAGCGTTATGTCTTAGCAAATTCGAGGCTAGAAAACCTCATTTTTCGCTAGTTTTATCTTTGAATTTCTAGGTTGCGTTTTGTCTAGAAGGTTGTTGTTTGATCCAAAATACTAGTACTCTCTTGTTTAGAATCATTGTAATAGCTTATTTTGGTTCGTTGTTAGCTTATTTCATAAGCAAGTTGGAAGATTTGCTGTATACTCCCAATTTGAAGTATTTTCTCGTTGCGTTTTATGTCAAAAACGATAAATGCGTTATGTGAGAAAGACAAAATAGTACCGTACCTGAAAACGACTATTGATAATGACATTTTGTACTTGTTGCGTTTTGTGAATTTCAGCAGGTTGCGTTTTGTGAAGAAAGATTGCGTTTTGTCAAGATTTGATTGCGGTTTGTGCTCCAAAACATTGCGTTTTGTTGGAACTTGCGTTTTGCAAGTGATTGAAGACCTTTATAGCTAGCAAACAAAACGAAACTCTGCCAAAAATTTTCTAAATGTTGCGTTTTGTGAAGAAAATCGCATTGCTAAAAACATTTGTGAAGTAGTTTAAAAGAAGATTTGGGGATGTTTGTCCAATATCAAAAAGATAGAGAAGAACTATTGGACAAAGGGTGTGTTTGGGTATTTCTCACATGTATATGGTTTAGATGGAATGTAACCATGGTTAGTTTGATGAGTTGCCATGATTAAGATAGAAAAGAATATGCCAAAAGCATGAAGAATATGCCAAAGGAATATTCCTTGGCTTGGAGAGGAAGTGTGGATGTTGGAGGGATAATTTAAATTTCAAATTCAAATGTAAGTAAGCATGTAGGATAAAGATGAGAAGGGGCGAGTTGGCATGATGTGATGTTTTGGAGCCAAAGGCTTGTGATTCAAAGTTGAGATTTTATTTCAACATGTGGGATATATGTGAGGTGTGAGTTGTCATTGATGTGATGGAAATGAGCCTCCAAAATCAAAATCAAATTTTAATGTTGCGAATGGTGAGTTGGCAAAGTGTATAAGGGAAGCTTTGGTGAAGTGTGTGAGAATTTGAATTTTAAATGTAGAAGTATGTGAGGAGAAGAGTAGGAAGGAAGCTTTGAGTGTGTGTGTGAAATTCAAATTCAAGTGAATGTGTGTGTGAGTATAGAAGTGAGGAAGATAATGAATAGGAGATTTGTGGATGAGAATGTTGGGATGTGATAGATAGGAGCCTATGTTGGAATGTTGGGGGACAAGAAGGTACAACAAGTACAAGGAAGGTACATTGTGTAAGAAATTTGAGTTGTCACATGTGAGTTTGCTTGGAGAAGGTTTATATGGAGAAGGTTTATGGTAGTGAAGGATAATAAAGAGGATGATGATAAGTGTGATAATCAAAGGATTGATTTGGTTTAATAATCACATTGCCATTAAGAGAGAAAGGGAATGGGCAAATGTGATTATTAATGGTTTTAGAAAGAAATGTTTAGAGTGTGTGGAAGGTGTGAATAATTATTTGTTGGGTAGAAGGGATTTAACAAATGATTAAGAGAATGTTTAGAGGAGAGTACAGTGTAGGAGACTGTCGGATCCACACAAATCACTTACACAATCATATTTGGTTACTTAGATTAAACAAAAAAATAAGATGAGATGATAAGAAGAATTGTAGAGAGAGAAATAAAGAGATGGTTGATTACAAGAGTAAAATACAAATGAGACCAACACCCTCTCCATCCTTGGAGAGGGGTATTTATAGTTAAACCATGAGGCTTTCATGCCTATGGTATTTCTACGGGCCGGGCTCGGGATTACTTGGGCTTTCGCCCGATACACGTGACCGATTAGCTTACATTAACGAGCCCGTTTACCCGATCTAGCCTATTACAACGTTACTTAATTAAATTGACCGAGACCTAATATTCTTAATGAACGAACTTCCTTGTTCGACTCAATATTTGAGGCTAACAATCTCCCCCGAAGTGAGTTCATTGTGACACTCCTTCGTGAGATCAATGAGATTGCTTTAGTCGTTAAGCTCTTGTGATCTTTGTCTCTGTCAACGTTGTAGGCTTGTTCCTTCATGCTTTGTGATCTTTGATCTTGAGCCTTTGTCATTGTCTTTTTACTTCATCTTTATGTCCAAGATCTTTAAATCTTTTCCTTGTTTGTCTTGATCGTCTTTGCCACCTTGCGATCTTGTGTCTTGACCAACATGCTCATACTTTGCATCATCTTGAAAGCTTGCTAATAATCTCCCTTGATAGACTTGATATCTTGAAGGAGGATCTTAAATATTAGAGTTTGCGGAAGTCTTTGTCTCTTAATTCTTGAGCTTTCTTGATTCTTGAATCTCAATGCTTATAGTATGTCTTTGTAGTTTGAGCATGAGCATATGGTAATGAATCTGACTTTAGCTAGAATGAGGCATCTCCATCTCCATCTTTATATGAATCCTGAAATAAAATAGTTAGCAATAAAGCGTGTAGACAAATATGGCTTTGTCATTCGTCTAGATTTGGTTAGATTAACCTTTGGTTGCATGAGGACCATTTATAGTATAAATACTATACCTATGATCAGGCAGGTTCCATTTGGAAGAACCTCCTTGACACAAAGTGTTAGATTCTCTAACGCGTATGCATTAGATTCACCGTACTTACTTGTTCTCAATACCGGAGCATCTCAAAGCAGACAACAAGGTAATAGTGAATCAGATAGTTACTATCTTTCTGATTAAGTTGTCAATTCATTTACTAGAACAAGTTTGATTCACATAGAATCGCACCATCATTTCTTTCCAGTTGACACAAGCTTGATTCATATAGAATCTTGCAAGTCACCTACCAAGAGCTTGTTTGATGTTGGCTTAAGCAAGATTTCCATCTTCACTGTGAACACTTAGGTATTACTCGAATGTTCTGGAAATATCTCTAGGATAATGCGTAGGACTCTTTGTTACAACTTGTGAACTTTATGGTGTTTCACAAGTGTATTTTGACATTGTGTCCTAATGAGATTTATACTTTGAGCTCTTTTAGCTCTAGACTCGATTTATGCACTTTTGGTTTTAGTAATCGAAGGCTGGAGCAGACTGCCACCTATTCAATATTAACAATCATCATTGTGATTTTGATAGATTATGTATTGACCCAGTTTTTGCCTAAGTTATTTGGAGGGCTGCTTTGTTTTCACCCTTTATCCATACATTTCTTTTTCATTCTTCAACCCCTTTAATGCTTACCAAGAC
>BQNB010125000.1:2251-19845 GCA_026074375.1 Tanacetum coccineum
TAGTTGGGATAGTTGGATTCAACACCTTTTTTTAATTTCTTTGTAATTCTAGCTCCTTGCTAGTTTTCTTTTAATAAAGTTGCCGTTCAAAAAAAAACATGCTATTGCAACAATATAGCGAAACGTTGCATGCATGCTTCAAAAGGGTTGTTACATCACAACACAGAGTAACATTTGGATACAGTTTAGTTTAGTTCAGTTAAGTTTATTGGCAGTATTATATTATACATACATATGCAGATGGATCCAAATAAAAACAGACTGCGCTGAAGCTTGCATGGAACTTAATTGGTAACAAACTGCTCACATTTATTACTTATTTTCATGGTTTTTTTTTCAACGATAAGCAACAAACTTACTTTTCATACAACGCTTAGCTTTTTTATGAAGGGGAAAGTCAACCACATCTACTAGCCCCTTTTTTATAGGATATATGTGCATTAGTTTTTCCGTATCAAAATAACTGTTTATTAAGATTAACAAATATATATGGTGCCCCAACTAATATATTATCAAGTTGTTATTCTAAAAAAAGTTGTTAATCTAAATAAAATCACAATTCTAAAATGTAGAATCTTTAGTCTATAATCAGTTGCCAATGTTACTTTTGAAAAACACACTCTCCTAAAAATGAGTAAATGATGGAGTCTTGTATAGATTTAAGATTATAGTTATAATGAGCTTTTTGGTAATTTAATAACTAAAATAGAAATATCAACAATTATTTTGAGAATAGAGATGTGTGAGGAGACGCCTTGTCTGTAATATACTACTCCAATTAATTTCAATGGATTTTTATGTGTAAATGAACGCCATTTAATTTGTTCAATTGCTAAAAGTACACACGCACACTCAATATATACATATATACACATATTCTTGTAGCATAGTCTTTTAAGCCATGTTTATAGTGACATATAACGTATGTGGAATTGATGTCCATACCTCTTTAGAGGTTCATATATGAAAGATAATTAATATTAGTTCACGTGTGTAAACTAAAATAAAAGAAATCAATTTACGACTTATTTATACTAGTAAAAAATGTTAGTAGACTCGTAGTTATGAACTTATGAAGGCTAGACAGTTTATAAAACTCTTATGTGCCAAGAGACAATATTGGGATGAACTTATTCAATTCATAGCATTGGACGTGTTACTAAAATTTCAGTTTTTTATACTACGTACATAGATACCTAATACAGTAGTATTTACCTTTACACACAATGACACAAATTGAATGTCTGTAATTTCATAGGATTCTTGCATGTAAATAAAATATGCATGCTACCATATGAGTGTGTTAATATGGAATAGATGATAGAAGAAGAAGAAGAGTTGATACCATTGATCCAGTTTTGTTTTGGTTGAAAATGGTAGGCTGTTTTATGAACCATCTTAACTTTCACAGCACTTTGAGACTGAAAACTTGGATAAACCTTATGAAAAGCCATAACTCCTCCACCACCACCATTAAAACTGTTGAAGATTATTGGGAAGCAACATAGCAAAACCCTGATTAATTTACTGCAAATTTCCATCATTCCAATGGATTTGATGTTTTTTAGTATATGTAAATATGTCTAGAGAAATGTGGGTTGGTTAGAGGAAGAAGGATGAAGAAAAATGAGAGGTTATGGGGAGTTACGAGGTAAAAGTTGGTTGGTTTTAAGGGGTATTTATCGAGAGAAATTTAACTAAGTGACAGCATTTGGATAAGGTTAAAATTTATTACTTCCTACCTTATTGGCCATGTTTTCATTTTGTGTTATACAAAATCAATTTTATTAAAAATAAATACAAAATATTGATCAAGTGTAACATAATATCGTCACTTAATGGTTAAAAACTTTTAAAAAATAGTTAGTTAATTAGTTAAAGGTAAAACTGTCAAAGCAAATAATTATCATTTTTTTAATTGTGTGTTTTTCGTTAGTAGACAATTAATTTGTGACGTAGTGAATATATAAAAGGGACCCTTGTATTAAGTAAGTGCGAAATGGAAGTAAATTTTAGGATTTAGAATTTCATTTACTACTATGTTTGATATGTTAAGACGTGTATAGAACTGATTATGCACATTAATCACCTCGAGGTGGTTATATGATGATCAAAGCTTTAAACATATATGTTTCTAGTTAACAAATTATGATGCCAAAACTTGATAAATTCTATGGCTATCGATTTTTATTTCGGCGGTTGAATATATTCACATATTGATCAAGATAAAATTAAAGTTATGAACCTTTTTTGATTTTTAAATGTTTGAAAAGTAAAGAAATTATGACAAGTGTTTTCCAACAACAGTCAGAAAAGTGTTCTAGAAAAATATGATTTTTTTTTCACAATATAAAAAATACAAAATAAATAAAAGTCGCTAAAGAAATTAAATAAAAATGTTGATAAAAAAATGTATATCTAGGTGTAAATTTATAAAAACTATGTGGCAATAAATAAATGAGGTGGAAAACCAAAAACCAATCGATCACCTTTCTTATATTTACCGGATTAAATTACACGGTGGTAATAGTTTTTTGAGAGAATTGTAAAAATCGTCCTTGTGGTTTGGCTAAATTGCACGTTTGGTCTGTGTGGTATCGAAATTGTAAAAATTATCTGTGTGGAAAAACTTGGGTTTCACTTTTAGTCTTTTGTCAAACTGAAATGACTAAAATACCGCTCTATTTCTAAAATGAAAATAAGGGTATTTTTGTCATTTCAATTCGACAAATGACTAAAAGTGGAACCTAAGGTTTTCCACACGGATGATTTTTGTAATTTCGATACCACGTGGACCAAACGTGCAATTTGGCCAAACTACAAGGACGATTTTTGCAATTTACTCTAGTTTTTTCAAAGTAAGTTACCAAAATGTGGAAATTTGTGAAAGTAGGTTGTAAATTAACGTATTTAATCTTAATTTTTAACATATAAATTTTTTCTAGATTTTCTTTTTTAATTTGTTGTACATATAAAGTTTTGCTTTTAAATTGTCTCATAGTTTGCTAAATAAATTTATTTTGACTACATATTCTATATTTAACCTCTAGACAAGCGTATTTGTTCATAGTATAATAAGGTAAAATGCTAATCCTGCTCGGTTTGAAAGGCCTAAAGCTTCTACCTTTCAGAAAGAGAAACCAGTGCCCTCTGGTAATGTACGGGTTTTAAGCAGTCTATTGTCCAGAATCAAGGTGGACCAAAAGAGTCTTATTCGTCTATTTTGAAACCGTCTTTGGTTTTAGACGACTGCTTGCCTGGTGCAACAGGGGATCTCACGAATTGAGTTTTATGGGCGAAAGTTCGCAATTTTTCTTTCATTAATAACTTACAGGGTATTTGTCTAGACGAGCGGTTTTCTTAACACTGCGTTGGTTTACCTTAGGAGGATTGTGGGTATTGATTGATATTGAAAATCATCTAAGTATAAATCGTAATCATGGACATGTTGGGGTTGCTTCGTGGTTTCGCGTCTTTGTATTGCGGCAATCAGATTTCGCAAGATAATGATAAGGATAGTTGGGATCGAGGACATGAAGGAGTCCTTTAAATGTTATGGATGTTCAACTTTTCAAAAGATAAGTTCTAATTGGGGAGAATTGTTTGAATTAGAAGATGGGTCATGATGACTCTTTGCAAGGGAAACGTATTATGTATCTAGACCAGCCAATAAGGAAGAAACATCTTGGAAGTTTTAAGCTTATTGTAAAAGGGAAGGTTTTGTTGGGGCTCTGCCAAGGAACTTTTTTGTTTGGTCCCCTATCCTTCAAGATGTATCTGAGAATGAATTGTTCTAGGACGACGAGTACCCGCTAAGAATAATGAACAGGAAAAATACCTGAACACGACGAGGTGGAGACTGGCTATGAAGTGGTTTCGGTCACAATACTTTGGCGGGATAACCGTTGAAGTTCAGGGATTTTCGAGCGTCAACATGGTGAGTCTATTGTTAAGGAGATATCGTCTGATCTTTCAATATATACGACTTACTTGACAAATGCACTAAAGAAGTAAGAACCACAAGTACTGTCAACCAGCATACCCTTCTTCCTCCGGGTTTCACACCTGCAAATGATATTCCCAGCATGTAATAATTTAAGTTATTTTGAAAGCAGAATTTGTTTTATCGACCTCCTAGTAGGTCGGCAAGAGTACATTCGAGAGTATTCGGAGTCAGACGGCGGAAAGGAAAACTCGTGGAACAGAGTCTCTTCTGGAAAGTTTTAGTAATAATGAGGTTATGATCAAAAGAAGGCTGTTCATATTGGAGATTTTGAAAGAAATGTTAACGGGGTGCTGTCAAAAATGGTCTTTTCTATGGAAGTATGTACTAAAGACATGGAGAAGATTAATTGGGAACTCAAGAGAACAAATTTGTTTTCCGAAGAATTGTCTTTCTTTAAATATCCAAGGCTAGGATCCAAGGCTCAAGAAGATTGGATCAAGGAGTTGATTTCTAAACATAAAGTAAAGTTTTTTTGTCTATTCTAGTAATCTAAGATGGAGAGTGTTCGGCTTGGAGGTTCAATTTCTATGGGAAACTATTTTCAACACATATTAGTGAGGCTAGTGGAATTAGGTGGGTATTCTTTGCGTTGGGATACTAATTTCTTCAGAAGGATCATCCTACTATATTGATAATTTTTTAGCTTTGTATGAGGACGTGGATACAGAACATCAGAATTTATTATTATTTCGGTCTATGCCCCCCTATCATTGTTTCATCTAAACGTGTGTCTGTGGAGTTATCTCGGAATCTATTATCAATAGTTGGATGGAGTAAAGAAGTTTTAATTAGGGGGACTTAAACGAGTTAGATGTTTTTGAGGGAGAACGGGTGGGGAATCGGTTTTTAAACTGTCATTGGTAGCTAACGGTTTAATTCTTTATTTCTAATTCGGCGTTTAAACGCTATCTAGTGGAAGGATCATATTTTCACATGGAGGCTAATCCTTTCGGATCCAAGATGAGGAAATTTTGATAGGGTTTCTTTCTGTCTAATGGTTTACTTTCGCTTTTCCTTTCATTTCGGCTACTCGTCTGGATCGACACCTCTAAGAACCACAGGTCCTATTTTACCTCATGGAAGTCTTTTCTGATTTCTTGGCCCTATCATTTCGTTTTATCCATCTTGGCTTGAGTTCTGGATTCGCTGACTTAGTCTCAAAATCTTGGAATTCTTTACTCTTGAAGATTACAAGGGTATGATTCGGTTTAAAAAAAGCTTCAATGTTGAAGAAGGAGATCGAGCTTGGACTTTGGGATTTCAAAGGATCAGTGTGGGTTCTTTCTAATGATCTTAAATATAAATTGTGTCGACATTGATAAAGGTGTGTGGATCAAGGGAGGAGTCACCGACTGACTTCTTTTGTTCGTTTGAAGTCTTGAAACAATTACCACGATGTTCAATCTTCTAACAACTGTGATATCATGCATAAGGCGGAAAATTCGCTGGGCAATCGAGGGGGACGAGAACTCCAAATACTTTCATGCTATCATTAACAAAATGCGCCAATCTTTAGTTAAAGGTTTATGGTAGATGGTGATTGGATTGTCGAACCTGATCTTGTTAAACAAGTAGGTTTAGAGCATTTTACGGACTGATACCAAGACCCGGGTTCTAGAGAGGTAGTCTTATACTTTCTTTTTCTAATTGTCTTCAATAATGATCAGATCTTAGTATTAGAATCTCCGATCTCAAATGAGATATTCGCACAGCGTGTGGGGGTTGTGGTGTTGATAAATCCCCTTTCATGTCTGGGCGGACGGTTTACTTTAGAATTTTTGTAAGTATTGGACGTTTGTTGGGCTCTGACTTTCTGACATCAACTCGTGAAATGGTTTTTTTGATATGGATATTTTGCTATTGGATGCAACTCTTCGTTTGCTGGCACTCATCCCTATAGTTTGATCCGAATGTTGTTAGTGATCTACCTACCCAAAGTTTAATTGGAAGCATTTCACAAAGTCGAACTAAGATCCTAGCTTTCGGCTTTCCTGTTATTTTGGATCTCATTCAGATGTTCAGACTGGCATTCTCTTCATAATAGACAGATTTTCGATGGTGCCCTTTTATTATCAATATGAAATCTTAGCTCGGCTGCAATTAAAAAGCAAAAAGCTATGATTTTTAAAGGCGATTTTGCCCAAGGCGTATGATTTCGTTAGAGGGATTATCTTGATGATGTTTTCATTCTTTTGGATTCGGTCTAAAATGGCGTTCTGGATTGTGGATGTTGTCTTCAGGAAGCCTCTATTTTAGTTAACGGGAGTCCGACTAATGAATTCATTTATTAACGAGGCTTGAAACAGGGGGTCTTAGCTACCCTATTTTGTTTTTACTCATTTTGAGTCTCTCACTTATCATTTTCCCGGGCAGTTGAAGCGGGGATTTAAAGGATACAAGATTGGACATTCTACTACGTGTGGTTCATTTATTCTACGCCGACCGAAGCGGTATTTATTGGTGGTGGTCTCATTCTAACTTAAAGGGTATCATGAATATCTTCGATGCTTTCTCCTTTACTTCCTGGTATGCTAATAAATATTCAGAAGGTCATCTTCCTTAGTGTCGGTGTGTCCCAGATAATTGTGTGGCTGAAGCTGCTAAGTCTATTGGTTGTTTGATAATGAAAGCTCCTTTTAAATACTTGGGTATTTTAGTAGGAGATAATATGTCTTCTAAAAAGGCTTTATGTCTTCTAAAAAGGCTTGGGACGAGACGATTAATAAGATGAAGAAGAGGTTGTCTAGGTGGAAACTTAATACCTTATCTGTCGGGGGTCGTCTTACCCTTCTTAAATCGGTTCTTGGCTCCACTTAATCTACAACATGTCGATTTTCAAGGTTCCCAAATCTGTTCTTAATTATATGGAGAGTCTGCGTAGGAATTTTTTTAATGGCTTTCAAGAGGGTGATAGAAAGATTGCTTGGGTCAAATGGTCTAAGGTGCTTGCTTCTAAGAAATTCGGAGGGTTGAGAAGTTTTTGTATCTTCGACTCTCAACGGGCTACTTCTTTTCAAGTGGGTATGGCGTTACCTTTCTCATGATAATCTTATCGGTTTCACGATTTATATCAGCTTTACATGGCTTGAATGGTCTTTTTCTTTCTGCTGCTTTCAATTTGACATGGAGCTATTCAAATAACAGAAGTTAACTCCTTAAAGTCAAAGGAGTTCGATCTCATTTCTCATTGTATGATTCGTGTGGAAAAAGGTACAGGTTACAAGCTTTTGGAAAGCTCTTTGATTGGACGAAATCTTCTCAAGCTTTCTTTTCCTGTTTGTTTGCTCTTGAGAGATATAAGAAATATCGAGTCTGCTGTAAGATGAATAAAGTCTATCTCCTCTTCTTTTAGTGTATGTCCGAGGAGGTGTAGAGTCACAACAATTGATCAGCTTTCGATATTACTTGATCGTTATTTTATCTAATATGGCATGACAGATGGTTTTTGGGACTTAAAGGCGCTTGTGTTTTTAAGTCAAGATGTTCACGATCTATGTTAGATAGGGTTTTCTTCCTAAAATGGAAAGTTCCTACTCGATGGATTAAAGTATCGATTTAAGGTAAATACGTTTTTCGCTTGGAAATTTATCTCGATCGTATTACCTACTAAGTATAATTTGGCTCGTAGGAATGTCTTGCTTCAGTCTTTGGCTTGTCCTCTTTGGATCACGTGCTCGAGATTAGTCCCTATTTTTCTTCGGTGCTCTGTGGCGAAGATACTTTAAAGTTACTTTGTAGTGTGGAATTTGGATGTTCATCCTTATGAGTCGTACGAAGATTGGCTCTCTTGGTTCAAATCTATCGTTTAGGTTCTAAGACGAAAGAGGTCGTTGGAAGGCGTGTTTTCGTTTCTTGGTGAGCTCTTTGGGAAACTCAGGAACCAATTCTTTTTGAGCTCCTCTTCCGAAAGGATGCTATTTTCGACAATATTGTTTTACGCTCTTTTTATTGGTGTGTAGCTAGATGTAATAGAACTTTGAATTAGGTTAGTTGGCTTCAACACCCTTTTTTGATTCCTTTGTAATTTTCTAGCTCCTTGCTAGTGGTTCTAATAAAGTCGCCGTTCAAAAAAAAAAAGTAAAATGCTGAAAAAAAGTATAGTTATTCAAGTGGGAAAAAAAACAGAGTGACTCTTTTGTTTATTAACCTTTTTGCAAACCAGCTAGTGTCCGATAACATATTTTTTTAAATGTTAAGTGTGTGTTTGTTTTGTTAGATAGCTTTTCTTACAAACTAACCAAACCTAATGTAGATGTTGAAAAGCTTAATCAAGTTATGGATTAAACGTAAAATGTTTCATGCTTGGTTACTATTTTCACCATCTTGTAATATGTGACATATGCGAGTGTGGCCGCTTTTCTTACAAACTAACCAAACCTAATGTAGATGTTGAAAAGCTTAATCAAGTTATGGATTAAACGTAAAATGTTTCATGCTTGGTTACTATTTTCACCATCTTGTAATATGTGACATATGCGAGTGTGGCCATGTGTTAAAACTATATCTATGATAACTATTTACCAAAATCAATCATGGTCTTGTTTGTTTGGCATAATCATTATTTGAGCAAAACAGTGTTTAATGTTTGAACCAATCATAAATAGTCGATGAGAATGCATAGTTGAGTAAAAATTGTAGAAGAGAACAATGGCCGTAAACAGTTTAAGTTAAATAGCCTACGCTATCCATTTTTATGCATGTAACGGCTTAAAACTAAATAATCAATAAGCACATTGCACAACACGGTTGTTTTTAAGTTTTCGGAGGCTCGGGCAAAAACCCAAATTTAAGGACTTTAAAAAAATTACATAAAAATGTCACTATTTTATTTTATACGTATGATACAATGGAAACTACTGTAATTATATAAACATTGCAATTAAACGTGGTACGTGTTTTTAGAGTTCAGTTTCTTAATAAAATGATCATTCAAAAAGTGTTAGCTAGTTGCTAAAACTTGTTATGATATCATAAGGTTGCGTTTACGTTGTTATGAATTACAATGAGTATAGGTTTCGGAATGATATAGAATGACAATAGATATTATTAAATATATCATTCTCAATAATGTTGTTTGGTTTGATGAATATAGGTTTTGAATCAAATTTTTACCTATGTTGTATTTTTTCTCTTTTGTTTTTACTTCTCACTTTCACTTTAGGGGCATGTTTGGTTTGCGGGTTTATCGGGTTTGGGTTAAAAGCTTAAAAATAAGTGTTTGGTTGCATTTTTGAAATTTGGTTGCACTAAAGTGGTGGTGTTAAAGAGAGTTTATGACAAAAAGTGAGATCACATGTTTTCTACCTCACATGTACTATATTTTTTGTCCTCTTATTGTTAATATAAATAATTTTTATTTTATATTTTAATATATAATATATCTTTTAATATTATTTTCCCTCTTATCTCAAATATAAATCCAAATTCAAATTTAAATCCTAATCATAAATTCACCTACAAACCAAACAAACCGTAAATAGACAATCAATTCTATTTTATAATCTAACAAATCTAACGACCGTAAATAGGCAATCCGAATTTCTATTTTATAAAACAACATTCGTTGTTAAGCGGAAATCAAAGTGAACAGTGGAAAAAACAGAGGGAAGAAATGAATCAAGCCATAGGTGAGGACGTATGAAATATATTTATCTTTAACTCCAAATGTGAAATTGCACATCTTATCTAACACTTGCAATCAAATCATTTTCTTCTGATTCCGATTCCCACTACCAACACACCTAGATTATCTTTAACCTAACTCTTTGCATTCAAATCCATTCCATCCGGCATTCCGATTCACCCACTACCAAACACACCTAGATATCATTACAACAATAGAAGCTTCGGTTCGCACCGAAACTTCATCCTGTATCTTAAAGAAGCACTTCATCCTTGTACTTAAAGAATAAAACACTTCATTTGCTGGTTTTTTTTCCTTTGCATACATCTAACTATCTCTTATTTCTCTGTACTTTTTATTAGGCATATAAGATAAGAGAAATGGTTTGTTGATGGTAGTCATGTCAGTGGTATATACACAACTCACAAACCCCTAATAACGAGGAATCACTAAATCTTCAAAGGTGTAATAGATGGAAGTAAATCGATGGGTCTACAAACTTATTTTTAAACAAACTGTGTGATGCAGTCTAGAAGCAAAAGTCTTACCGTGTAGTTGATGCCATAGAACTTTCGCCCTGGCAAGAAACCCTTTGAAGAGAATGCATTTTTTCAAGAAGCATAGATTCGTCATTGCAAACGAGTTAAATTAATAAGCAAGTTGCCAAAGTTGCAAAAACTAATTAAATGTCATCACTCAAAACCGGCCGAAGTAGACCCCTAATCCAGACAGGCCTTAATCCAAACAGCCCCTAAATTGATGCATTAATATAAGCAATCATACTATACACTCTAGAAAAACACTGATTATCTAATCAAATTAACCACTACACATCGTTTTTTCTGTGTATAGGTTTATCTATATTTATATAACCAAGCACCGAAAGTGTACCACGGCATCTGAAAGAATACATGTGCAAATGGACTTGTTAACCAGCAAGTGAGCTCAGTCTTTGTTTGCGTCTTATTTTTTGTATCAGGATGTTTGCTACGTGCGTTGTTTTGGGCATATCAGAAACAAACACACTTTGGTCCCTAGTAAAGTGACGATTAAACGTTAAGTAAAGACAATCAAACACATATAAATCGTAGATGTAAAGCTTTAATAAGTGAATATCGTACTTTGAGCATAAGGGGCTAGCATAAAATCGTAGGTTAGAGACACTTTATGGTGTATCCAAGAGTAATCTTTCACAGCCGAACCCGGTTGAAGACATAAAGCTCCCTCAATCAATAAGGGTTCAAAAAACCGCATTCGGTTTTCGTTTTTGACATGCAACAATTGCATTGCCCCTTAAAAATTACAAGACATTTCTAGTGACACGATATATGTGAAAAAGTGCACAGGAGTGTTAATGCACTTACAACTCAGAAGTATTAAGTGATACGAGTCCATCTAAATTCCATAAATTCATTATGTCGTCGGTAGAAATTGGAACATGAAATGTATCTTCATGCCTAGCAATCGTCCCGCCAAGAACTTCAAGAATGTGGTCAGCAGCATCATCTGTCACGGGTTGTCCAACGAACATAGGCACCTTGCACCCAAGGTTCTTTCCTAAAAATGACATGTTTCCTAACTAGGAACATGTCATTTTTAGGAAACAACCCTGTGTGAAAGCTGCCTATGTTCGTTGGACAACCCGTGAGGATGATACTGCTGACCACATCCTTGAAGTTTCTGTTGGGTCGAGATGAGCTGTAGTTGTTTCCTAAAAATGATGCCTTCTATTTGTTGGGTTACAATAACATTGTGTGAAGTGTAAGGCTAGCTGCAATGGTTTGTTGTTTATTGAGCCTCTATGCTATTTTTTTTTGAACGGCAAAGCATGGCAAAATTATAAAAAAAAAAGACTTGCATGAGCTTGAGTAGGCCACCTGCATGTATTACCGGTTAGATCTTCGATTTTATATGATAATTTTTATGCTATTATTTAGGGTGAGCAGGCGCACCGAAAAAAGAAGGTACTCGGTAAGGTTCTATATTCTCGGTACTGGTTACGTTACTACTGCAAACATGGTCGGGGAAAAAAAAAACGATACCAAAAAAATTCGGTATACTATGGATGGGAATTCCTGTATTGGTATTGAAATACAAAAGTATGCTTGTTATGTTATTGTTCGCCTTTTTTTGACACGTTTCAAGTTTCTCGAAAAATGGTCGTTTTTCCTAAAATTTGTTTGTTGTCACAAAAGCAAGATGGGTCTAAAAACTGGAATATTAGGATGCTTGTTATCTTGCGAATCATTATAAGTATATGTTTCTTCTATTATATAAAAATAACCTCTTTAGAGTTTCAGCGCTCACGCACCTGCAATGGTTGCTTTGTTTCTCACACAATACCAGAAAAAGGGGTATGCGCGGTTCGGTTTGGTTCGGTTTTATGGCTTAAAACACGAAAACGAAGCTGAAATATGGGTTTTTACTTTATACCAAAAAAACCAAAACCGTTCGGATTTTCGCGGTTCCTTTTTTTTGGTTTGTTTTTCTGTTTTTAACCGTTTATATTTATGTGTGGCCAATTTGTACCAACAACTTGTTTTACATAGAAAATTCATTACTTTACATTTTTTTTTGTCAATCTTAAGCTTATAATGTTATATACCAATTTTCATACAATTAAACATTATGATTGAGACACACACACATGCAATGATATGCACATGTCATGATCATTGTCACATGTGTAATGATATATTGTCAAAGTAAATACACGTACACAACAAACATGAATATAAACGTTAAGATAAATATATTATAATTTCACCCACCCAAATGATTATGATTTTAAAATTCTTGATTTTTATAGTTATCTTAATGTATTATTATAATGAATTTATATTATATTATAATAAAAACGGTTCGGTTTAGTTCGTTGTTAGGGTGGACGAAACGAACCAAACTTTTCCAAATTTTTCGTGGTTTTGAAAGAAAAAGTAAAACCTATACCTCGGTTGATTAGTTTTGGTCGATTATTTCGGTTCGGTTTTTTCAGTTTTCGGTTTATTTGATTTTTCTGCGGCAATTCCATGTCTCACTCACCCCTTTTGTTGATTTTTCAACTCTTTTTTCTACTTTTTTATTTTACCTTTGTAATTGTAACGAACAATATTCGATAGCAAATCACCAAACAAATGCTACAACCACCACATTTGAGAAAATGGGTGTCGGTGCTCCACCGGTAGCGCAACACGAAGCAGCGTGGTATTCGCTGAAATATAGTAGCGGCACCTTTTAGCAAATAACGTGGGGATTGGATTCATCAGGGACAAGGACATACAGGCGGCTAAATGTTTAATGTGTGTGGTTGCTTTCGTTTACATGCAATACTACTTTATGGTGATTGTGGCTTATTTTTAGACGAGCCATGGTGATTTAGAGGGGAGTTGTGTGTTTGTTTTACACATGTGTATAGATATCATTTTAGCTTATTGGTTCGCGGAGATATTTAAGGAGTGTAAACAAAAGAAAAGAAAGAAAAGAAAACGAAGTGAAAGAAATTTACTAAGCACCTTGTGGTTCTCGAGTTTCTTAGTTTGAAATTAGTTGGAACGAAAGAAAGATAAAGAAACATAAAAATTTACTTTTATGCCTTTTAAACAAAATATCTGCTACTAATCTAATTTTTTGGCCTTTTTGTGGTTAATATACCTTTTTATTTAAAATATTCTTTAATCAAACTAACAAGTAAAAATTCGCATAAAAATATGATGATCATATGTGAATAATATTTGGCACATGTGCAAACCCACAGAAAGGTTTCGGAATGATATAGAATGACAATAGATATTATTAAATATATCATTCTCAATAATGTTGTTTGGTTTGATGAATATAGGTTTTGAATCAAATTTTTACCTATGTTGTATTTTTTCTCTTTTGTTTTTACTTCTCACTTTCACTTTAGGGGCATGTTTGGTTTGCGGGTTTATCGGGTTTGGGTTAAAAGCTTAAAAATAAGTGTTTGGTTGCATTTTTGAAATTTGGTTGCACTAAAGTGGTGGTGTTAAAGAGAGTTTATGACAAAAAGTGAGATCACATGTTTTCTACCTCACATGTACTATATTTTTTGTCCTCTTATTGTTAATATAAATAATTTTTATTTTATATTTTAATATATAATATATCTTTTAATATTATTTTCCCTCTTATCTCAAATATAAATCCAAATCCTAAACCAAATTCAAATTCAAATTCAAATCCTAATCATAAACTCACCTACAAACCAAACAAACCGTAAATAGACAATCAATTCTATTTTATAATCTACAAACCAAACGAACCGTAAATAGACAATCAATTCTATTTTATAAACACAACATTCGTGTTAGCGGGAAATCAAAGTGGAAGTGGAAAAAGAGAGGAAGAATGAATCAAGCCATAGGTGAGAGTATGAAATATATTTATCTTTAAATCCAAAATGTGAAAATTGCACATCTTAACCAAACACTTGCAATCAAATCCATTATCATTCCTGCATTCCGATTCCCACTACCAAACACACCCTAGATATCATTACAACACATAGAAGTCTTCGGTTCGCCACCGAAACTTCATCCTTGTATCTTAAAGAACCACTCATCCTTGTACCTTAAAGAAACACTCATTTGCTGATTTTTTTTCCTTTTGCATACATCTAACAATCTCTTATTACTCCGTACTTTTTATAGATAGAAAGAAAGAGAAATGGCTGTTGAGGTAGTCATGTCAGTGGTAATACACAAACTCACAAACCTAATAACCGAGGAATCACAAATCTTCAAAAAGGTTATAGATGAAGTACAAAGCGATGTGGTACAACTTATTTTAAATCATGCAGAGCACCAAGAGCAAACAAACTGGGTGATGCAGTCTAGAAGCAAAGTCTACCGTGTAGTTGATGCCATAGAAACTTTCGCCCTGGCAGAAACCCGTGTAGTTGATGCCATAGAAACTTCTGCTTATTGTGGTGTTTTCCGGTGGAGGAGCTGTAAAAGAGGAAGGAGAAGATGAAATGTGAAAAAAGCGTCAACAGATTAACCTATTTTTTTTGTTTGAATATCTGGTTACCTTGTGTTTTCTGATGGAGCTGTAAGGGAGAGAAGATGAAAGGAGAATATATGTTTTCAGTTTGAGTTTGAGATGGAGCTGCAAGGGAGAGAAGATGATGACAGGAGAATATATGTTTTGAGTTTGACCTAACCCTAATATCTAATAACTTAGTGTTTTTAAATATTTCTTGGCCCAATAACTAGTTTATACAAATGGCCCAGCTAATAACTTGATGGGCTTTAATTAAAACTTAACTCAATATGAATTTGTGTAATATATTTATAACATATATAACTAAAAACAAAAGGAAAATGAATAAATTTAATAAAAATATGTAAATTATGCAAAATATATATAACTAAAAATATAAAAAGACTAATAAATTTAATAAAAATATGTAAATTATTTAAAAATAAATAAATTCCTTTATGATTAATGGTCTCCGCCGAAAAACCGATATATCGCCGCCAAAACCGATATATCGCTTAAAGGTGGTCGACCGCCGAGCGATATTTACAACACTGGTGGGCAAGAATAATTAGTGACAGTGATCATTTATTGCTATCTGAGATATCAAAAGTGAAATGTTTTTCTTTTACATTAATCCTTTAACTTACAAAATTATGATATTTGTGAGGTACCAATTAATACAGTTGAGTAACTGGATACTTGGTGGTCGCGACGATGATTGGTGGTGGTTTTAGCGGCTGGTGGGCTTGAAATGTAAAACTTAACGGATGATCGTTAAATATTTAACGAAAATACCTAAATTGGCCAAAAAAATAAGTTGGGTGCCTTTTTATGCAAGAAAAAAAGTGCGATACCTTGATTAGAAATGACCCTTAAGTTGGATACATTTTTGTGCCATTTGCCCTTATTAATACTATCATACCACTTTAACTAAAAATGATACTCTTTTTTGTGCCATTTGCTCGAAAAATGTCCGTTTCGCTTATTAAACTGTTGTTGTCACAGTGGGTTAACGGGTCAAAACTGGGAATTTTTTTTTTGAAGTTAACTGAAAGTAAAAGACCAAGAAGCTTATTAGAAAGGATTGTGTTGATATAACTGATTGTACTAGTGTAAGATTGAAGGCAGTGATATTGGAAAAGTTATGCTACATTATTATATTTGAATATAAGTTTCTTTTGTTCTTTCTTGAAAAGTGGCTCACAAGTTTATTTCTGATATTATTTGAAGTAATGGTTGTAGGAATTTTACTATAGATACAGAAACCAAAGCAAATTTTATAGGCGTTGTGGATTTGCAACCTTGTGTACCAATTTATATACTATCAGAATTGCATAATGCTTGCTAATGGGAAAACTGTAAATTTTGTTTGAAATTTTTACTAAGAAACATTTTTTTTAATATTGGAATAGAATTATACTTCAGTCGATATGTGGCTTGTGCAGTGTTTACTGACCCGGGGCTTATTAATTATGCACTGATGAATATTTATTAATATGTGATGTGATTTCTGTAGGTGGGAAAACGTCGTCTTAGTTAACAAAACATCCAAAGAAGAAGATTCAGTCACTCGCGTCTGAACTAGTCGAGATTTGGAAAGGCGTAATTGTTGAAGAAACAATAAAGAATAAGAAAAATGGCAACTTGGACATAATGGAATCTCCAAAATCCAATAACACACCAGTTATGTCCCAAAATAAAGTTCATAGGGACAACTCCATCAAGGCTGCACGGAAGGAGGAAATAAAGGTTATTAAGACGGAGGGAAAAAAGTTGAGAAAAATGGTCATAATAACGCACCAACTTCTGAAATAAAGCTTAATAATTTGAAGGTCGAAAATAAACCCACAATAAATGATGTTGCTCCCATGAAGCTGACATCCCTCGTTTATTGCAAAGATCCCATTCGTGACAAGATTCATGAACTTCTTGCAGAAGCATTGTGCTTAGTTTCAGGCGAAGCTGATGATTAATCAAGGGATGAAGTGAATGCGTGTGACCCTTATAGGGTCGTTGTATCGGTTGAGTCAGCAATGTCTGAAAAGTGGGGAAAATCTAACGGGGCTCATAAATTGAAGTACAGATCAGTAATGTTAATGTTAAGGATAAAAAAAATCAGATTTCAGAAGGAAAATACTACTTGGGCATGTGAAGCCTGAGAGGATTGTGGAGTCAACACCCAAAGAAATAACGAGTACTGAAAGACAAATGGAGAATGTGAAAATAAAGGAGAAAGCTTTATTTGATTGTGAACGTGGGGCCCACCAAAGGCTACTGCTGATCAGTTTAGATGTGGGCGATGTGAGAAAAGGAAGTGTACTTATTATCAGTTGCAACTCGGAGTGCTGATGAACCTATGACAGCATTTGTGACGCGTGTCAACTGTGATAATCACTGGAAGTTCTGTTAAAGGATATCGGACTGTTGGTTAGTTAATAACTTCTTTGAGTTGGAAGGTGCAGTTGTGAAAAGTTCTGTTATCCACAAAGCTTTATCACATCTGCGCCAGCTGATAATATCAGGCCAGATTAGGTATTTAATGAGTTCTATTCTTTCGTTCAAGTTTTTTTCTTATTTGCTGTAAGATGTAGGAGTTTGTTTATGTTTTTGTGCTGTTAGGTGTAGGAGATTATCCGTGCCTTTATGTGCGTGAGGCCATTGTGGTTGTAAGAGATAGTATACTTTCTTTGAAAGATCTAGTTTCATCTTTGAGATCATTTGTTGCTTTCCTTTTAAATCTGTACGCTCTTCTTTATTGCTGTCAAAAAGTTAAGGTAACAATTTTGCCTACTCGATTATCAATGGGTCGATTAGGTTAGTAACGGGTCAAATGTGTAAAATGAAAGAAAAAGTTTTGCCTTAAAGGGATCCGTTTGAATGGGATGAGTGGGTTGAAACTCATCCAAAATGCATCTTCAATACACACAACCAACCTGATAGCTTTATAGTAACACTTCTACAACC
>BQNB010125001.1:0-17655 GCA_026074375.1 Tanacetum coccineum
TTGTATGCTGCTGTTGAACATGGTTATTCAAGCTACTGGTATTGGTTTGTATTAATGCTGCTTGTGTTTTTGATTAATACTGCCAAAGGAAGTTTGTGCTGCCAACGATACTGCTTGAATATGTTAGTATTGCTCGTTGAAAGTTTGTGTTGGATGATAGTACTGCTAGCGTATATCATTTAATACTGCTAGGCTTATTTTGATTTTTAGTACTGCTAGAGTACTTGATACTGCTAGCATTGTCCGATGCTGGACAACAGACGCGTTTGGATCTCGGATAGAACTTTTTCTCATAACAATTTATTATTATTTGAAGATGTGATTACAAAGACAATTGAATATTGCTTATTTGATGTTGTAGTTGAGTTTCACAGATGCGTGTTCTTATCATATCTTAAAGTCGTGTTTATAGCAGGACATTGACTTTAAAGATAACTTGTTCGTGCTTACAATGGTGTGACGAAGACTTGTCAAAATCTATAGCAAAGGTGTGTGATTTTTCTTATGGTGCTCAATGCTCACATTTGCTATCACTTAGTATGTGTCTCATAGAAGATGAGGTTTTTGTCAAGAGGTTGCGGTCTACTTATATTTCACAGATTTATTTATAAGTTCGACATCACGTGGATAGTGCAAGACATAAGACACAAGTTTGGGAGATTCAACTTCTTCATCAAATCCATTATACTCTATTTTCTTCATCAGTGATCACTACATAGAGCCTACATAGTTTGAGATTCAAGAGATGGTAAACATATTGGTTTTAGGGGAAGCTTATTGATTAAATATCTGCATGCACCACTTGAGGGGAAGTGTTTACAAGTTGCTTATCTACAGAAGACCCCTATTGGATGATTACAAAAAAGGGAAGAAGACTCAAGAGATATGGTTTGCAGCTATTTTTATGTGGTGACATATTCAAGAAGATCTTAAGTCAAGGGGAAGCATTGAAAATTGTTTCATACATGAAGATTGTTTTGTAATATCAAATAGAGGAAGATGGAAGGGGATGATTGTTGGGAATTAAAGTCTTCATACTTTGTACTGCCAAGCATAATTTAGTACTGCTCAAGATACATGGAAATATGATAAGTGTTGGAATTTCAGTTCTAATCAGTTCAGTACTGCGAGTGTAAACTTAATTCTCTAGAGCATTGTTAGTATGCCTGTACTAAATTAATTTGATGAAGGACTTAAGGACTGTGGTGAAGGTGAAGAAAATATTCCAAGTAGTTAGTACTGCTAGCACAAAAGTTACTACTGCTAGTGTTAGTTACTACTGTTAGAGTAATATTGATGGCTCACATAAGTTAATGCTGCATAGGGAATTTTGGGTATTGGTGTTTGAAGTAATGATTTTATGTGATTAGAAGATTTCAATCTTGAAGTTAATTGTTGATTGAAGAGATTATATGCTAATTAGAAGATTTCAACTGAAGTTAATGCTGATTAAAGAGATTATATGCTGATTGAGAAGATTTATGAGAAAGTATTTAATACATTTGACTACATGTTTAGGAAAATATTAAATACTTAGTCATTGTATTCAATATGTTTGAATAATTAATTAGGCAATGTATTGTAAGCCACTGGTCTTCCTGGTGTATAAAAGAAGGTCCTAGGGCATAGAGAAAAGAACATCTATACGCAATTCATTTACATAGACATCTCATTCTATATAGATCATAGCTTCAAGGTTGTAAACCCTAGTACTACACAGAGTACTCGTATTATTAAGATTAATAATATTGGAGCTTTTTTGTGATTACCATTGTTTTATTACAAGTTTATTGTTTCATTGATATTCACATATATTCTTCTAAGTACTAAAGAGTAGATTCCGCATACTCTTTGGTATTTCACAAGTTTCACACTATAGTTGTTTGATTTTATCCAAAGTAACTTACCCTTACAGCTAAGGAATCGATCAAGAATGGGATCAAAAGTGGTATCAGAGCTTGTGTCTGAACTTTGATCTAGAAGATAAAACTATCAAGAGAATCCTTTACTCACAATGGAAGTGATGGCTCTATTGGCTCTTTCAGACTTGAAGTAAAAAACTTGTTCAAAACTTGTCTGACAAAACCATGGAAACTCTTAATAACAATATGGATGACTTAAGAACATATTTAACAAATCTCAGGTCCAATTTAGCTGTTTTATAAAGAGGGTTAGCATCTGTAGAAGAGAAACTTGTCTTTTACAGAAAGAATGAAGTTATTTTTGGAGATAAAATTGCTGTTCTAAAAAGAGATGTCTCATTCAAAGACTCAGATATCAGTTGGCTTAAAAGTGAGTTAGAAAAGGTTAAGCTAGAAAAGGAAAGCTATCATCTTAAAATTGAAAATTTTAAAAATGCTTCTAAGAGTATAGACCAATTATTAGGAAAGGGTCTTGGGTATAGTGCAGTTCCTCCACCTCATCCTTTAATCTATAATAGACCTAATAAGCTTGATATGTCTTATTCTGGTATTGATGAATTCAAAGAGTCTGAATTCAAAGGTTATGGTCCTGAGAATAGTAAGCAAGAGTCTAATGTTGTTTGTGATAAAAAATCAGATAATTCTAAGGAAAATTCTAATGAGTCTTTGGTAGAAGAACAAGTATCACAAGACAAAAGTAGCTTTGTTGAATCTTCACTTAATGTTGACAAAGAAATTGTTTTTCCTGTTAATAAAAAAGTAGAGTTTACTAAACCTAAAAATCATGAAAAACAAGTTAAAAAGTCAATTAGGTATGCAGAAATGTATAGATCACAATCTCCTAAGGGGAATCAAAGAAACTGGAATAATCAAAAGTCCCAATAACTAGGAAATGATTTTGTGATGCACAATAAAGCCTGCTATGTCTGTGGAAGTTTTGATCACCTCTAGTATACATGTAAACAAAAGAGACAACTAAATGGTCAAAGGGAGGAAAAACTAATGTGGAATAATGCAAGAAGGATGAACCATCAAAATTCTCCAAGATTTACTCACCTCAATCCAAAAAGACACATGGTTCTAAGAAAAATCTTAACTAGGTCTGGCCCAAATTTACTTAATACTGCAAGACAAAGTCATTTTAATGCTATTAGGACGAATCAGGTTAATGCAGTTAAGGCCTCAGCATGTTGGGTTTGGAGACCTATCAAACCTAATAGTGCATCAATCACTTTGAAAAGATATGAGTATATTGATGTAAGAGGCAGATTCAGGTCTGTAATGGCTTGGGTTCCTAAGAAGGTCTGATTTTCTTATTTGCAGGGCAACCCAGAAACAGAATTAGAAGATTCAGTGAGGTTAAATAGCCCTGAAGACAAAAAGGTCACAAGAGCAAGAAAGACTTGGTTATAAAGTAGCTATGAAATTGCAAGATCAATTTGATGATGAAAAGAGAGCAGGAGCAGAGTTGACACAAGAAAATGACAAGTCACAATACAAGAAGTGTTTAGATACATCCTCCTAGTGAAGATAAAGCTTCTTATCAAGAAACTTGAAGATTCAGAAGATGAACATCAAGTTTAGGGGAGGATTGTTGCGATCAAAAAGCCTTTAATGAAGAAACTTGATGATTAACAAGATGAATATCAAGTTTAGGGGATGATTGTTAGGAATTAAAGTCTTCATACTTTGTACTGTCAAGCATAATTTAGTACTGCTCAAGATACATGGAAATATGCCAAGTGTTGGAAACTGCCAGTACTAATCAGTTAGTACTGCTATAGTAAACTTAGTACTGCTAGAGCAAAGTTAGTACTGCCAGTACTAACATAATATTGTTGAAGGACTTAAGACTGCTGGTGAAGACTGAAGAAAATATTCCAAGTAGTTAGTACTGCTAGCACAAAAGTTACTACTGCTAGTGTTAGTTACTACTATTAGAGTAATATTGATGCTGCTCAACCAAAGTTAATGCTGCTAGTGAATATTGTTAATGCTGATTGAAGAGATTATATGTTGATTAGAAGATTTCAACTGAAGTTAATGCTGATTGAAGAGATTATATGCTGATTAGAAGATTTCAACTGAAGTTAATGCTGATTGAAGAGATTATATGCTGATTGAGAAGATTTATGAGAAAGTATTTAATACATTTGACTACATGTTTAGGAAAATATTAAATACTTAGTCATTGTATTCAATATGTTTGACTAAATACTTAGGAAAGTATTGTAAGCCCACTAGGACTCCTTGGTGTATAAAAGGAGGTCCTAGGGCATAGAGAAAAAGAGATCCATACACAATTCATTCACATAGACATCTCATTCTATATAGTTCATAGCTTCAAGGTTGTAAACCCTAGTACTACACAGAGTACTCGTATTATTAAGATTAATAATATTGGAGCTTTTCAGTGATATCATTGTGTATACAAGCTTACTGTTTCATTTATATTTACATATATTCTTCTAAGTACTAAAGAGTAGATTCTTCATACTCTTTGGTATTCACAAAGTTTCAACTATAAGTTGTTTTGGATTTATCCAAAGTAACTTAACCCTTACAAGCTAAGGAATCGATCAAGAAAGGGGATCAACAAGTGGTATCAGAGCTTGTGTTCTGAAACTTTGATCTAGAAGAAACTATCAAGAAGAATCCTTTACTTACAAGGAAGAGATGACTCTTATGGCTCTTTCAGACTCTGTAGTAAAAACTTGTTCAAAAACTTATTTGAAAAACCATGAAACTCTTAAAAAACAATATGATGATTTAAGAACAGAGTTCAATAAATCTCAGTCCAATTTAGCTAATTATAAAAGAGGGTTAGCATCTGTGGAAGAACAACTAGTCTTCTACAAGAAAAATGAGGTTATGCTTTATGATCAAATTGTTGTTCTTAAAAGAGATGCATCATTTAATGAATCAGAAATTAATGCTCTTAAGATTCAGATAGAAAGACTTAAGAAAGAAAAAGATCATTAAAATATGATATTAGAAAAGTTTCAAAATTCATCCAAGTCTTTAAATGATTTACTGGAAAGTCAAGTAATTAACAAGTTTAAAACAGGACTAGGATATATACAACTACTGCAGTTTCTCCTGCAGTAGAAAGTTTTGTGAATTTAATTTGATATGTCTTGGATCAGAAAAGGGATATCATTTATTCCCCTACCCTGTCAGGGAATTTCATACCTCCAAACCTGATCTAACATTTATGGATAAAGTAGTTTTAAAAGTGAAAATTTGGATGTTACAAACTGTTGTTACCGCTAGTAATGAAAGACAGCTGAAATAAGGGTGTTTTCCAACACAGTTGAATCTAATACTGTTAGGAGAGAGTGTTGTGCCACAATTAATGAAGAGTTGGTGTCAGATGGTAAGAAGAAAACTGTTTTTCCTACTGTTTCTAAAATAGAATTTGTTGGACCTAAACAACCAGAAAAACCAGTTAGGAAACCAGTGAAGTATGCTGAAATGTACAGGTCACAAAGCCTAGGGGAAATCAAAGAAACTAGAATAATAAAAAGTCCTAACAACTAGGAAATGATTTTGTGATGCAAAATAAAGCCTGCTATGTCTGTGGAAGTTTTGATCACCTCTAGTATACATGTAGATAAAAGAGACAGCTAAATGGTCAAAAGGAGGAAAAACCAGTGTGGAATAATGCAAGAAGGGGTGACCCATTAAATTCTCCAAGAATTACTCACCCCAATCCAAAAATACACATGGTTCCAAGAAAAATCTTAACTAAGTCTGCCGAAAAAGGGAAAAATAAGGGAAGGAAAAAAAATCTAATTTCACTTAATACTGCCAGACAAAGTCATTTTAATGTTGTTAGGACGAATCGGGTTAATGCAGTTAAGGCCTCAGCATGTTGGGTTTGGAGACCTATCAAACCTAATAGTGCATCAATCACTTTGAAGAGATATGACTATGTTGATGTAAGAGGCAGATCCAGGTCTGTAATGGCTTGGGTTCCCAAGAAGGTCTGATTTTCTTATTTGCAGGGCAACCCAGAAACAGAATTGGAAGATTCAGTGAGGTTAAATAGCCCTGAAGACAAAAAGGTAACAAGAGCAAGAAAGACTTGGTTATAAAGCAGCTATGAAATTGCAAGATCAATTTGATGATGAAAAGAGAGCAGGAGCAGAGTTGACACAAGAAAATGACAAGTCACAATACAAGAAGTGTTTAGATACATCCTCCTAGTGAAGATAAAGCTTCTTATCAAGAAACTTGAAGATTCAGAAGATGAACATCAAGTTTAGGGGAGGATTGTTGGGATCAAGAAGCCTTTAATGAAGAAACTTGATGATTAACAAGATGAATATCAAGTTTAGGGGATGATTGTTGGGAATTAAAGTCTTCATACTTTGTACTGCCAAGCATAATTTAGTACTGCTCAAGATACATGGAAATATGCTAAGTGTTGGAAACTGCCAGTACTAATCAGTTAGTACTGCTAGAGTAAACTTAGTACTGCTAGAGCAAAGTTAGTACTGCCAGTACTAACTTAATACTGCTGAAGGACTTAAGACTGCTGGTGAAGACTGAAGAAAATATTCCAAGTAGTTAGTACTGCTAGCACAAAAGTTACTACTGCTAGTGTTAGTTACTACTGTTAGAGTAATATTGATGCTGCTCAACCAAAGTTAATGCTGCTAGTGAATATTGTTAATGCTGATTGAAGAGATTATATGCTGATTAGAAGATTTCAACTGAAGTTAATGCTGATTGAAGAGATTATATGCTGATTGAGAAGATTTATGAGAAAGTATTTAATACATTTGACTACATGTTTAGGAAAATATTAAATACTTAGTCATTGTATTCAATATGTTTGACTAAATACTTAGGAAAGTATTGTAAGCCCACTAGGACTCCTTGGTGTATAAAAGAAGGTCCTAGGGCATAGAGAAAAGAACATCTATACGCAATTCATTTACATAGACATCTCATTCTATATAGATCATAGCTTCAAGGTTGTAAACCCTAGTACTACACAGAGTACTCGTATTATTAAGATTAATAATATTGGAGCTTTTTAGTGATACCATTGTTTATACAAGTTTATTGTTTCATTGATATTCACATATATTCTTCTAAGTACTAAAGAGTAGATTCCGCATACTCTTTGGTATTCACAAAGTTTCAACTATAAGTTGTTTTGAATTTATCCAAAGTAACTTAACCCTTACAAGCTAAGGAATCGATCAAGAAAAGGGATCAACAAGTGGTATCAGAGCTTGTGTTCTGAAACTTTGATCTAGAAGAAACTATCAAGAAGAATCCTTTACTCACAAGGAAGAGATGGCTCCTATGGCTCTTTCAGACTCTGAAGTAAAAACTTGTTCAAAAACTTGTCTGAAAAACCATGAAACTCTTAAAAAACAATATGATGACTTAAGAACATATTTTAACAAATCTCAGTCCAATTTAGCTGATTATAAAAGAGGGTTAGCATCTGTAGAAGAGCAACTTGTCTTTTACAGAAAGAATGAAGTTTTTTTTGATGATAAAATTGCTTTTCTAAAAAGAGACGTCTCATTCAAAGACTCAGATATCAGTTGGCTTAAAAGTGAGTTAGAAAAGGTTAAGCTAGAAAAGGAAAGCTATCATCTTAAAATTGAAAATTTTAAAAATGCTTCTAAGAGTCTAGACCAATTATTAGGGAGTCAAATAATTGATAAGAGTAGAAAAGGTGTGAGGTTTGTAAGCTATAATGTTGTTCCACCTCCCCCATAAAGGATTCTTTTCTCCCCCAAATATTGATTTGTCCAATTCTGGTCTAGAGGAGTTCCAAGAGCCTGAGTTTGAAGGCTATGGACCTAAGACTAGTAAGAGTGCTAGTGAAGATATTTCTAATGAGGTTAGGAAATCTAATGATGCCCCACTGGTTGAGAAGTTGGTGTCAGATGATAAATCAGAAAAGAAAATTGTTTTTCCTACTGTTGCTAAGATAGAATTTGTTAAATCTAAACAACAAGAAAAACCATTTAGGAAACCAATTAAGTATGCCGAAATGTACATGTCACAAAAACCTAAGGGAAATCAAAGAAACTAGAATAATCAAAAGTCCCAACAACTAGGAAATGATTTTGTGATGCACAATAAAGCCTGCTATGTCTGTGGAAGTTTTGATCACCTCCATTATACATGTAAACAAAAGAGACAACTAAATGGTCAAAGGGAGGAAAAACCAGTGTTGAATAATGCAAGAAGGGTGAACCATCAAAATTCTCCAAGAATTACTCACCCCAATCCAAAAAGACACATGGTTCCAAGAAAAATCTTAACTAGGTCTGGCCTAATTTCACGTAATACTGCCAAACAAAGTCATTTTAATGCTCTTAGGATGAATTTAATGCAGTTAAGGCCTCAGCATGTTGGGTTTGGAGACCTATCAAACCTAATAGTGCATCAATCACTTTGAAGAGATATGACTATGTTGATGTAAGAGGCAGATCTAGGTCTGTAATGGCTTGGGTTCCCAAGAAGGTATGATTTTCTTATTTGCAGGTCAACCCAGAAACAAAATTGGAAGATTCAGTGAGGTTAAATAGCCCTGAAGACAAAAAGGTAACAAGTGCAAGAAAGACTTGGTTATAAAGCAGCTATGAAATTGCAAGATCAATTTGATGATGAAAAGAGAGCAGGATCAGAGTTGACACAAGAAAATGACAAGTCACAATACAAGAAGTGTTTAGATACATCCTCCTAGTGAAGATAAAGCTTCTTATCAAGAAACTTAAAGATTCAGAAGATGAACATCAAGTTTAGGGGAGGATTGTTGGGATCAAGAAGCCTTTAATGAAGAAACTTAATGATTAACAAGATGAATAACAAGTTTAGGGGATGATTGTTGAGAATTAAAGTCTTCATACTTTGTACTGCCAAGCATAATTTAGTACTGCTCAAGATACATGGAAATATGTGGTCAAAGGGAGGAAAAACCAGTGTGGAATAATTGCCAGACAAAGTAATTTTAATGTTGTTAGGACGAATCGAGTTAATGCAGTAAAGGCCTCAGCATGTTAGGTTTGGAGACCTATCAAACCTAATAGTGCATCAATCACTTTGAAGAGATATGACTATGTTGATGTAAGGGGCATATCCAGGTCTATAATGGCTTAGGTTCCCAAGAAGGTCTGATTTTCTTATTTGCAAGGCAACCCAGAAATGGAATTGGAAGATTCAGTGAGGTTAAATAGCCCTGAAGACAAAAAGCTAACAAGAGTAAGAAAGACTTGGTTATAAAGCAGCTATGAAATTGCAAGATCAATTTGATGATGAAAAGAGAGCAAGGAAGCAGAAAGTTGACACAGAAATATGACAGTCACCAATACAAGAAGTGTTTAGATACATCCTCCTAGTGAAGATAAAGCTTCTAATCAAGAAACTTAAAGATTCAAAAGATGAACATCAAGTTTAGGGGAGGATTGTTGGGATCAAGAAGCCTTTAATGAAGAAACTTGATGATTAACAAGATGAATATCAAGTTTAGGGGATGATTGTTGGGAACTTAAACGTCTGCTTTACTTTGTTAACTGCCAAGAATAATTTAGTACTGCTCAAGATACACTGGCTCTACCTATGCTAAGTTGTTGGAAACTGCCCTGTCTGTATTAATCAGTTAGTACTGGTAGAGTAAACTTAGTACTGTTAGAGCAAAGTTAGTACTGCCAGTACTAAATTTAATTCTGTGAATGACATAAGGTGGAGGGGGGGGAACTTTTCTGGTGAAGACTGAAGAAAATATTCCAAGTAGTTAGTACTGCTAGCATAAAAGTTACTACTGCTAGTGTTAGTTACTACTGTTAGAGTAATATTGATGCTGCTCAACTAAAAGTTATTGATGTAGTCGAATATTGTTAATGCTGATTGAAGAGATTATAGTTGATTAGAAGATTTCAACTGAAGTTAATGCTGATTAAAGAGATTATATGTTGATTAGAAGATTTCAACTGAAGTTAATGCTTATTGAAGAGATTATATGTTGATTGAGAAGATTTATGAGAATGTATTTAATACATTTGACTACATGTTTAGGAAAATATTAAATACTTAGTCATTGTATTCAATATGTTTGACTAAATACTTAGGGGGGGGGGGGAAGTATTGTAAAGCCCATAGGACTCCTTTGTAGTATTTAAAAAAGAGGTTCCTTAGGGCATAGAGAAAAAGGAGATCCATACACAATTCATTCACATAGACATCTCATTCTATATAGTTCATAGCTTTAAGGTTGTAAACATATCTTAGTACCCAAATGAGTACATAGTATTATTAAGATTAATAATATTGGAGCTTTTCTGTGATATCATTGTTTATACAAGTTTACTGTTTCATTGATATTCACATATATTCTTCTAAATACTAAAAAGTAGATTCCGCATACTCTTTGGTATTTACAAAGTTTCAACTATAAGTTGTTTTGGATTTATCCAAAGTAACTTAACCCTTACAAGCTAAGGAATCAATCCAGGATTAGGATCAACACTTTTGAAAGCAACATCTAGATCTAAATCACAAAACTGACCAACCGAGAACATATTGTATCCCAAGCCCTCAACATAGTAAACCCTTACAATTAATATATTCCCCCATTGGAGATCGCCATAACCCAAAATTGCAGTAATATGATCATTTCCAAATTCAAAAGTTCCCAGAAACTTCCAGACAAAATTAACGAGAAGTTTTAGATTCTTGGTCATATGCTTGGAACAACCCGAGTTGACGCACCATAAACAAATTTGGACAACCTGCCAAGAAAAGAAGTAGAATTTGGAAACCATTTTTTTGTACGTTCCTAAGGGTTAGAAGTGCATGCATTATCACCTTTAGAGCTCTCAAACTGACACTCAAAGTCATTGGATTCAATTAATTTCCCACTACAGTCAAAGATTCTTCTAGTTGGTGACCACCTAAGGCAAAGTCTAGGTTTGCTAGGCTTAGGTAAAGCAAGTCTTTCTTTTGAGGCTAACTTCTTTGACTTCTTGACTTTTGCTTTGTGTTTCTTTTGATTGGCAGTGTTTGAAACTTTAACATTTTAGTTATCAGCATGAGAATTCATAGCATTCACATAGTTAAGCAAACAGACATCATGATTAGTAGTAATTAAACATTGCTTACATATAGCACAAATAACTTCATATTTATCATTCTGAATAGCAAGCTTAATGTTATTACATTCAAATGACATATGTTTCTTATTCTTAGAAAGCAGTAAATATCTATGGTTTTCTTTTACTTTAACTTCTTTACTCTTGATGCAACAACTCTTAGACGCAGAAGGGACCCTATCATTCTTTGTATTGCTCCTAGGCTGGGGTCTTCTGGTGTTAGCAGTGTTGTCTACTCCTGTAGAAGATAAACTAGTCGAGTCAGAATTAACATCGTGCTTAGTGATGACACAAGGTTGTGAAATAGTAATCGGTTTTGTCCTGACACTTGCTCTAGCTTGGTTGATAGGCACAAATTTATCTTTCCTTGAAGTCTTTAAATGATTAATCCTAAACATTCCTAGGACAATCACTTTATTATTTTTCACAACTTTTGATTCATTGGTGGTAGGTACCGAGTTTGAAGTGACTGGGTTTGACAAATCATTCAACTCAACAACCTTGGGATGAACTTGAGTTTTTGAAAATTTTGGTCGTTCAGATTGAAATGCATTCGGTTGTCAAACAACAAGATGGTTTCTGATAGGTTGCAAAGACGGTTTCCCCAAGGTTGATTGATTTGCAAACTTAGTATTCACACTCGTACTTTTAGTGGTGTCCTTTTGTTCAGAAACCTTATCAAATAACTAGGCTCTTAACATAGCATTTTCATAAATCGTATCATTTAATTTGTCTTGCAAAGAGTCAATTATGATTTTGGTTTGATCACGTGTCACATTGATAGAGTCAAAAAGATTCTTGTAAATGGTCTTAAGATGTGCGTTTCCTTTTGCATAATTCAAACCTGAAATTCTAAGGACACGTTCTCATCTTCTAGTTTCTGAGACAACGGTTCAAGGGTATCTAATGCACATTGAGTATCCTTACTCTTACCCTTGTGATCTCCCAACTGACCTTGCAACCGTTCGATTTTATGTTGCATGTTATTATAAGCTTTATCATATGAAATCTTGTCATATTTACATTCCTCACACTTTTTGTACCAATCATTCCAGAGTTTAGCATATTCATTTTCCTTTTAATGATACAGGTTTCAAGTTTCTCTTTCGTAAGATCAAGCCCTTTTTGGAGATCAGATGTTTCGACATCAGTATGATTTTGCACAATAGACATAATATCCTGACTAACAACTACTCTTAAGAGATGTTCATTTTCTTTTTCCAAAACTAAGATCTTATCAAGAGATTCGTCAGCATCTTTTGCAAGAGATTTGAAATCTCGCACAAATTTGGTTGCCTCTTTGACAAAATGATTTTTGAAATTTTGCACCCTACCGTCTACTTGGTTAACGATAGGAGCAAGTTCATCCTTAGTTATCTTGTGAAATTCTTGATAAGCAGGAGATGACCATTTGCTTATTTATGCATTCAATCTATGTTTAATGACACTTTGAAGAGTCACAATGGTGTCTTTTACCTCATTTAGAAATTTTCATGCAACACTTGGAGTATCATCCAAAAATTCATCATCAGTATTGAAAATGATTTATAAATTATGTTTGAAACACTGGCCATTTTGGAAGTATTTAAAAAATACACCTCTTTTCGTGACTTGGCCTTTTGAGAAACAAAAACCTCAGAAAGTTTATTAATTTTGGCATAATTTTCCGGTTTTATTTCTTTGTTTAATTGTTTCATTTTTAAACGAATGTCTTGAGCAAGTTGCGGTGTTTCCTTCGAATCATATACAGCAGGAGGATCTTGATAATTTTCCGGTTTTATTTCTAATAATACTCTGCCATTATACAAACTCTGTTGTTTCTGCTGAGCTTGCTTGAGATAAAAGGGATTTTGATAACTTAGAGCCATTTTCTGTTCAGTGTGGTAAAACGACTTTGGCTTAGGTGAAAACATATGCATCGTTTGAATCGACTGGCCCGTTTTAGCCAAAATGTTAACTAATTCCTTTATCTTTTTCTCATATTGAATTTATTTATCAAGAATCTCGTCTTCACGTGTTTTGAAATCACTTTTCAACTTTGTTTTTCTTCTTGAAGAAGAGAAACAATTGATTTTTCTTTTGAAAGCTGGTTATTTAGATTTGAAATTTCCTCATTTGAAGCTGTTATTTTTTTAGAAGAACTTAAGTGAAGAGCATTTATCTTTATAGTAAGACATTGTTCTTGATAAAAAAACTTTCTATAACCGGTTTCAAGTTCATCATGTTTTGCCTTATTGATTTCAAAACTTTTTTCTTGACCTTTATATCTAGCAAGCTCAATGGTCAAATCGGCATTCGTTTCTTTCATTTTACGATTGACCGTGTTGAATTTCTTAACTTAAGTAACCAAATTATTATATAATGGTTCAAAATAAGCATGTGTTTTCTCAACAGTAGCAGGTTGTTGTTCTACTGTTCCCCCACTTTGTTCCACACTAGGAACTTTAGAGATAACATTACTTTTATTCTGTTGAGCTTGGTGTGGTTTAGTAATGGGTTCGAGTAGTTCAATATACTGCTCCTTTTGAGTATACATATTTAATATATCATTATCATAACAATTTTCAGAATGGTGTACCTCAGCTGATCTGTCTGGGTCATAGACGGGAGATTTGTCAGTCTGAGTACCCAATGTCGATGCTTGCTGCAAATTTGCCATTAAAATGCAATTTTCATTGACTTCCTCAGTCTCATCAATATCCCATGCAGCAGCCATTAGATCAAATTCTTCATCTTGTATTTAGATACCTGCTTCTTCCTTTTGAGCAATCAGCAACTAAGTCTGAAGATAAGCAGCATCCCTTCTCCTTGGTCTAACTGTGCAGTTCCTGGCATAATGACCCAATCCTCTATAATTGTAACACCTTATCTTATTCCCATTATTCCCATTACCATTAACTCCAGCCCGTGCTACAACAACATTACCATTCCCAGTTTGATTCACATTCTGATTAGAAAGCCCTGGAACAACAATAAGCCCATTCTGATTTCCAACATTCTAAACACCCGGATTCTGAACTGCATTCTGAACAACCTGATTTTTGACATTCTGAACTGCATTATACCCATTATGATTCCCTACAATCTGCCCAGCATACTGTCTAAACTAATTCCCACCATTACCTCCAACTAGCTGTATTTGTCTTTCTTGCCTAATGTTAATACCCGGTTGTGCAATCTGCCTGTTGTGAGGGTTAGATGAAGTTCTTTGGTTGTTGGTTGGTGTATAATAATTTAGTTTGAATGCCTTAGCCATTAGTATAAGTGCCATGTTCATTGTAGTTGTGGGATCTGAAATGTCTTCAGGATTAAGCAATGGTTGTGGCATGTAGTTTGTGTTGAATGAAGGTTACGGGATATAGTTATTGTTGGGTTGTGGTTGTTACATGTAGGTAAGTTAATATGGTTGATCTTGGTAAAACACTTGAAGCTATAAGGATTATGAGAGTTTTCCATTAGTGCCAAGGGATCATGTGTTCTTACAAGTCTCTCTACTCTGATTGCATCCACCTCTGCTTGATTGAATTTCAAGAAATCATACAACTAGATGTAGTCCACTTCATGCAGATCCTTTATTTGATGAACAGTAGTGACAGATCGTTGCCATTCAGGTTATAGATTGTTTAAGAACATGAGATTGCTAGCTATCTTTTCTAGAAAGTGTTTATTTCTAGAGAAATCATTCATTAACTTGGAGAAACGATGATAGTACGATTCAATTGATTCTCCTTCATTAGAATTAAATCTTTCCTATTCATTAAACAACTTAGCCTTCTTCTCTTGAACCCTAATACTAGAACCTTTCATCATCTGTTCAACACATAACCATATTTCTTGAGCAGTGTCATAGATGTCTACAGCGGCATAGATATCTTTTGGAAGACCCATGAGAATAGTCTGAATTGCTTGATCATCAACTTCCATTTGCTTGACTTCTTTCTTTGTGAGTTCATCATCTGTCTACTCATGAGCAGATTCAGCTACAGGAGATACACTATTAGAATCACCGGGTTCATGGATCATACGTCTCACATATGGACCATTCTTGATTGAAATCACAAGCAATTTTCCATTTGGTTTACTCTTTGCATAGCGAAGAAGACGAGAAGACCATGGAACATTGTTGTCTTTGTTAAGCATAGGAAGATGGTTCTCAAAACCAACAACATAAATATCTTGTTGAGTCGACATTGCAAAAGTGATGTGAAATGATATACTAGAACCGTTTTAGTGATTAGTGATTATAAGTTGTTCTTGATTGTGTTTAAAGAGCAAGAATCAGACACTTAAACCGAGAAAATAAAAGTCTTATTTTGTAGGATTTTACAAAGTTCTTAAATCTGAGTGTTTATTTCGCAGGATAAACAGCTTGCATATTTCACAGGATAAAGCACGTGACTTATTTCGCAGGATAAGTCTGAATACATATTTTGCACGATTAATGAAAATTGGGGAAACTTTTGTTTCTCGAAAATGACTTATTTCACAGAAAAACCTGTTACATAAATCGCAGAATAAAGAACTACTTATTTCACACAATAAACAACAACATGCTTAAACCACACAACTTATTTCGCACAATAAAGACCACCTGCTTAAATCTCACAACTTATTTCGCACAATAAACCACTTGCTTATTTCGCACAATAAATCACCTGCTTATTTCGCACAATAAATCAAAATGGCCTATTTCGCAGAATAAACTTTTGCTTATTTCACAGTCTTCAAAAAAGATACTTATTTCGCATGATTCAAATAAGCTTAAACCCATAAATAAGCCACAATAATAAGCATGAAAACCACGAACATAACTTACAAATAAGCTAGGAAATATGTGTGAACCGAATAAGCAAATAACCAATGAAAATAAGCTTAGAATAAGCAAGAAAGTCGCGACTTAGGAAAGACACAAATAAGCCAAACACAATAAGCACTATTAAGCCCAAACGAATCACTAAACACCCCTAGGCTCTTGATACCATATGTTAGCCTATCACTTCATCATCACCATACACGAAATAAATGAAAATCTAGAGAGAGAGGAATGTAGAGAGAGAAAAAAAATGAAAGAAAATTAGATGATTACCAAAAAGGAAAATGTAATCAACACCCTCCTAACATGCTATGAGGGTGAAATTTATACCCTAGAGAGGGTTGGACTAACATTGGCTTTCTTGGGCCGAAAATAAGAAAACAAATAGGCTTTAGCTCGACACCTAGGCCTAATTAGCTAAAAATAATTCTTGTAAACTAGTGTTTTCCTATACAAGGCTCATGAATAAATAATGACCATTACTTTACTAAGAACGAGGCTAACGGTGGCTTTGGTTATATGTGTAATCAAATGTTAAGGCTTAATATTGTTAATGATAAAATTGGTCCAGCCTTTATGTCAACCTCTAAACTGAATGATTCAATCATATGGCATGATATACTAGGCCATGTCCACTTTAAGAGGATGCAAGATATGTCTAAATATAGATTAATCCCAGCTTTTAACATGGACACTAAACAGTGTAAGACTTGCATGCTGACCAAAATTACTAAGAAACTATTTCAAATTGTAAAACGTGAAACTAAAGTTTTGGAGCTGATCCATAGTGACCTATGTAACAACTCACATTTTCACACCTTTTTACTTCAATGAACATCCATTTATTTATTTTAAACTTTTACACGTTCACTTTAATTTCCAACGATAAATTAAATCGCGTAAGCTAAAAATTATCATTCAATATAAACGGGCATTAAACGATTAAATGTTTACATCAAGGAAGTGTTAAGTAATTATTTTGAGGATAATTATTAACTTTGTTCATTTTATTTTTATTGGTTGCGTAAAGTGATTACGTTTCGCGATAAAATACGTTTAGGCATACCCAGAACCACCAAAACTTTTCTACGCTTCAACAAATACCTACGATTATACCCAATACTCAAAAATTAGAAAAACATATCATACATATACATATAAAACCGGATATGGCATGATATATACAAAGATATTACCTTTAAAAACACATCTCCATGTTTTCATGGGATGTTCTCAACTATTAGGGAACATCTACACATTTTTTTCATACCTTGACTACTATTCTTCCTCAAGACCCTTATCTTGTCTTAGAAGACTTATTTCATCTTTGACTAGCCTTGTGATTATATAGGAAGTATACTTGCAAGTAGTAACTCATTCAACATTTAACACTTTAGAAAAATCAAAACCATCTCCCCTTTTTGCTCTCTCTTAGGCCACGACATCAAACACCCCATTTAGCAAATTCATAGCTTGATTTTCTAAGACCATACAAGCATTCACAGATCATTCCTATGATAACCTAAGGTGTTTTGAAGGGTTGGTTAAGCAATTGCAAGGTTTAATCAAGTTATTGCAAGATTAGGGTTTCTATTTGGATTAGGGTTTCTTGGTTAGGGTTTAAAGTCTAAACAAGGGTTTAGAGCATATATCTCATCATCATACATCACTCTAAGGTTATCTAAAATCTATCATCTTTTCATAATTATGATTTTATGAGTATATATGTTCTATATAGTAAAATCACCATTTAGGACTTTTGAACATGTAAAAAGGATTTTTACTTGTGATTATGGAT
>BQNB010125002.1:0-19844 GCA_026074375.1 Tanacetum coccineum
TTTTTTCTCATTAGTCCTTTGAATATAACTTCGGAACATTGGCAAATTCAGCCCCTCAAGTTGTATTTTTCTTGCTTTGACTTCTTTTTGACTTTGTCTTTGTCGGGGTTGACTTTGACTTTGACTGTTTGACTTTTCTGTTTGACTTTTTGACTTGATTGACTTTTTGGCTTCGTCTTTTCACACTATTCCGTTCCGTGCCCAGTTTTGTCGTTTTTAGCTTTGTTTTTCGTCCTTTTTGTGATATCCGTTTCCTGCACACTAAAAATGCAAAACAAACATATATTTTGCAGTTTTTGGTCATTTAAGTCTGTTTTTATTAGAAAAAGGTATGTGTAATTAAGCACATACCATACACCGCTAAAAAAGTCTTTGATTTTGGTTTTTATTGGCCGACTATTTATCGAGATGCTCATGGCTTAGTCACACGGTGTGACGCTTGTCAACGTCAAGGAAAAATCTCGCAAAAAGATGAAATGCCCCAAAATGCAATTCAAGTATGCGAGATCTTTGACGTATGGGGCATCGATTTCATGGGGCCATTCCCGTCTTCTCGAGAGAATAAGTACATTCTTGTGGCCGTTGACTACTTGTCTAAATAGGTTGAAGCAAAAGCGCTCCCCACTAATGATGCTCGAGTTGTCGTTAAAAATTTGAAATCTCTCTTCACCCAATTTGGAACTCCTCGTGGTATAATTAGTGATCGCGGTACTCACTTTTGCAATGACCAATTTACAAAGGTCATGCTTAAGTATGGAGTTACTCACCGTCTTTCTACCGCGTATCATCCACAAACGAGTGGACAAGTAGAGGTTTCAAATCGTGGTTTAAAACATATCTTAGAATGGACCATAGGTGAAAATTGTGCTTCATGGTCCGATAAGTTAGATGATGCTTTATGGGCCTTCCGTACCGCTTTCAAAACACCCATCATTTTGGGAATTATACATTCCTAACTTAGTACCATTAGTTATATACTTAGTACCGCTAGTAAAAGTTAGTAGTGACAGAAATGTTAAGTACTGCTCAGATAGTTAGTACCGTTAGTATAAAATAGTTAGTACCGTTTAAGAGACAAAATGAACTCCGAGATCAAGCCTACGAGAACTCTTTAATCTACAAGGAGAAAACGAAGAAGATTCATGACTCCAAGATTAAGAACCGCGTTTTCAACGTTGGTGATCGAGTTCTTCTCTTCAATTCTCGATTAAAGATTTTCTCGGCAAGCTCAAAACCCGTTAGACCGGACCATTCACCGTTGCTTAAGTTTTCCCTTATGGTACCGTCGAGTTATCTCAAACCGACGGACCAAATTTCAAGATGAACGGTCATAGACTCAAACACTACTTTGGAGGGGACATACCACCCATGGTTGTCCCGGATCTCCAAACCTTCCCCATGGACAACTAAATTCGGGGACGAGTCAAGCTTAGTGACTCATTAATAAACAAGCGCTTTGTGGGTGGCAACCCATGCTTATCCTAATATAATAATAGTAGTAGTAATGAATAAGTGTGACGTGAGGAGGTTTGCCTCTTTCTTTCTTGTGTTTCATGTTTTGTGTTGTATGTAGAAGATTGCCCCGGATTATGAAGACTCTCATGCTCGTGGTTTTGTCCTTCGTTCACTCGAGCTTTAATCCTTAGCATGATTTTGTGAATCCAATATCCTAAATCTTATCGACTAACGTTTATCTTTGAGCATACTTAATAAACGGCTTTAGATTTACGTAGAAACCTTTCCTAAAACATCGAGGACAATGTTCAGTTCTAGTATGGGAGGGGAACTATCGATTTGATTATGCTTGCAGTCGTCGTTTTCACGTAATCCTGTTTTTACCATCAAAATACCAAACAAATGAAAAAAAAAATTTCAAAATAAAATAAAATAAGTGTTTTGTCACAATGTTTGACTTTCCTGCTGGGTAAAATAAGAATAAATTTTGACTCGATCGAGCATGTTGAGCTCTTAGCTTTGTCCCTTAACCTTTATAAACTTGTCTAAGCTAGTTTATTTGACTAAGTATTCGCGGATCTTTTTATTAAAGATTTTAAATTTGCGAAGAACGATAAATGATAGAGTTAATTATGAGTTAGATGCTAAACAAAGATTAGTTGGATATCTTACAAGCTCATAAGTGTAGTTTGTGGCTTTTTCTCCTATAAGCTCCTAACCTGACTAATAATAAGTGCTATTTTCAAAAATTAAACTTAAATCAACGATTTTTGAAGCTTTATTAATGTAGTCGATAACAAGAATTTATTTAGTCTTAGTTCAAATTTATACTTAAATTTTCTAAAAAGAAATTTTCTCTATATCGTGGTAATATTTATTATTAAGAAAAAAAAGAGGTAATAATAATAATAAAAACTGTGGGCTGATAAAAGTTTACTGCCTCTTGCCGGCTCACAACCGATGTGGCAGTCTTCAAAAGAAGGCCCATAGTAAGAATAATAATCCGAGACCGATAAAAGTTTGTTGCATCTTGCCGGCTCACAACCGATGTTGCAGCCTTAAGGTCGAGGGTTTTCGAAGCCGAAATAAGACAACTGGATCGTGGTCGGCTCGCATATCGATGTGACAGTTCATTTAAAGGGTGGAGGTTATAAGTATAATTATATTAATGTTAAGTGTAATATATGTGATTTAATAAATATAGGGAAAATCTATTTTTCTTAAATTTAAATATGCTTTTGAACTAAGGCTATTTTGTTTTAAGTTGTGGTTTTTCTAAATAAATTGTTTATTTAACGAGAAGCCTAAGAGTTTTTGAAACTGAAGGTCCGTGAGTTTCAATACTATTCTCTGTGGGGTGTCAAAAGCCTGGTCACCTAAGCCAGTCTCGGCTGGGATGTGCTGAGAAGAAAGTCGCTACATGGAATGATCTCGCCTTCAAAATCATAATTCTTGGGTGGAATGTAAAGCATAGAAATATTGCAATTTAATTAAAAAGGTTTATCCATGGTTGAAATTCGAAATAAGCACATTCACCTAAGATATAATAATTGTTGGGAGTGAAAAGTTTCACAAGTTACAAGTATGAGTAGTGTTAGCATCTTAACTTGTATTTAACGGTGATTTCGTTTTTAAGCTTAGTTTGGGGCAGGTGAAAAATCAAGGACGATGAATTTATCTTTTTGGGCATTTTAGGATTGAAGTGCTTCTTATTCTGTAACCCTAAAAGTTATGAAAATAATGAAAGTCCAAACACTCTAGTTAGTTGCTAAAAAGAAAAGTATAAAAAAATAAGAAAAAGGAAAAATACAAAAATATGTGTGGTAATAAGTGTAAATATGTAAAAATGGTTAAAACGGGGATTTTAAAAACTAATGATTCTTTAATTCCCTTTTATGAACACTTAGCTACTTTTCGAGGTAATAAGTCAAGAGGGATTGAGATTCTTGGTTTTCTAAAGTGTTTACTTATGGCATTGCGTGAGGACACGACAATAGTTTAGTATGAGGGATTTTGGTATGTGCTTAATTACACATACCTTTTACCTATAAAAATGAGCCTAAATGACAAAAAACAGACATAAAATGCTAAATATATGTGTGTTTTGCTATTTGTGTTGTGTAGGTAACGGATATTTACTAAAGGACAAAAACAAAGCAAAAACCGACAAAACCGAGCATGAGAATGGAAAGAGCGTGAAAAGTCAAAGCCAAAGAAGTGTGCATCTTAAATGGACCAACCCGTACCTAAGTTAATGGGCCGAGTCAGCCCATTAAGCTTATTTATTAAATCAAAGCCCATATCAAAAGCCTAAATCAATTATCCAAATCCATGATCAACCCGGCCTAATAACTAAGCCTATTAGCCTATAACATAACACCCATTAACCCTTAAATCCCATACACCCTAAACCCTTTAACACCATTAGTCCTTGGAGACTAACATAGTTAGTCCTTAGGGACTAACATAGTTAGTCCCTATCCGTCAACCCCGTTACCCTTTCATTAACACCTCGTTACCCCAAAAATAATTAAACCTTTTTCCCGCCAAACCTATTACTATTCACCAGTCCCTTTCCTTTGCCCTACACCACGACAAAGCACAAAACCCAACCAAAACCTCACCCCCTATAACACCTCCAAATCTAGGTTGCAGCGGAATGTTGAATATACGAGGGCGTTACTTCATAGATCAATAGCACAAGATATGAGAACGACCACTAATCGTGTCATTTTAAAAAGATACATTGGATTAGCAAAATACTTGTTCATTACATAAGCTCATGGCTTCAAATTGTTCGACAATATAAGTAGAGATTTCGGTTTATAACAAATGTTCCTAAAATGTAATACGACCCAAATCTTTAGTATTGACTCTCTTCAAAGAATGACCCCTAATGTATCTGGGCACCTCGTGCCTTATTGACCTGAGAAAACATGCTTAAAATGTCAACATAAAGTTGGTGAAATTAATAGGTTTATAGACCGCAAGATTTCTAAATGTACGATTAAGCAACAGATGCAAACATCATAAAAAGTAATTACGTTTTCCTAAGCTCATGACACTGAAGCTCGACATGTATGAATGCAATAAATTGCCAACATTGCCCATGAATGATGTTCTAACCCGCAACATCCCAAATCCGATATGGTATATGTTTGTTGTCTGGCAAACCGGCACAGTGAGCGCTACTCACCCAAATGGGGATGTCAATCCCAAATAGATCTATTTATAACATCCGCGCTCACAATCTAGTAATTGACAGTTCATGATAAAGGGCTCGGTGGGTTATCGCTACTTAGGCAAACATGTAATCATAGTATAAAATGTACACTTGCGTCCAATTTGTAAAACAAAGCATGTTCTCACCCCAAAGATGTAAATCATTTAAATAATTGTAAAACATGAGGCTATTAACTCACCTTAGTAAGTAGTCCTCTGAAAATGATAAATATATCCAAGTATGGCAAATGAATCACACCGTCAAATACCTAAGTAAATATGGCCAGTCTTAGTCTACAAGTTTAGGCTGACGACGTAATGCATAAACCACAATAACTTGCTAGTTTATATATACTGTTATCACTTATGTGGTGGTGTACATGTTTATTGTATTTGTATTTACTTGATGGCTCTTGGGAAGGTATACGATTACACACGTTCAATTATATGTATAAACGTTATAAATATTCATATTTATTAAATCGTGGTTTAACTTGTATAATATCCGATAAATATATAACTCGTCTGATATGTTAAGTGGTTATTAAAATCACATTTGTTCATAAAATACCCTTAGGTTTTCTATATTTACAAAAACAGTCCCTAAGTTTATGAAAATATAATATTTACACTTTAAACCCCTAGGTTTCCATATTTACACTTTTAGTCCTTTAACTTTGCAAAAATTACACTTTAGGTCCTTATGCTCTCAAAATAGTCCTTTAAGTTATAGAAGTGACAAAACAGTCCTTAAAACTTATAAACTAGTTTTGACAGTTTTAACCCTTAAGTTTAAAATTTGCCATTTTTAGCCCCCTCTTAACTTGTAAAAATCGCATTTTAAACCTAATTAAGATCAGTAACAATAGGTTTTATTAACTCCAATAAGCTACATAAGCTGTTGGCAGCTTATAAATAAGCTCGGATGATCTTATTTAAGATTATTAGGCCTACTGGACTCGTTAAAGTCCATTAAGCTAATGAATGGTCCATTTAAGATTCCAAAAGCACATAAGCACTCATTTGGCTTATATAAGCTTATGTGAAACTGTTTGGCTGAAAAATAAACTCGAGTGAGCTTATTTGAGCTTATCGGGGTCGTTAGCCTAATAACCTTAACCCGAAATGTTTTTAAAAGGCCGTTAGGGTTTCAATACATGATCCAACTTATTTTCTATCCTTAATAAGCACTTAAGGGATTCTGTTTAAGCTGTTTTTATCTTGTGGCTTATTCAATAAGCCATTAAGCTCGTTAATGGGCTTTCGGGTCCATTAAGAGCTCGATAAGGGTTATTTATATTCAAACTAGTTCGATTTAGGTCCATTAGTTTTTATAGGTTCATAATAAGCTTACTGAATTGCATAAGCTCACAAATAAGCTGTCCTATCTTATTTATGGCTTATGGGCTTTCGTTGGTCATGGAAATTAGCTACCAAGCCCGTTAAGGGTCCGGTTTGGTTTACCTTTTATGTTAGGGTTCCTATAAGTTTAATAAGCATACTAGGCCTCTCCATAAGCTCGAGGGTGCTTATTAATAAGTTGTGGGCCCACAAAGTTGGGTTGTTGGGCCTGTTTGGTTTGTACATGGGCTAGTAGGCCTTATAGGCCCATTAAGGGTTTCTTTTCATGCATGCCTTTCTATTCATGGGTTCAATAAGTCATTAGCCCATCAATAAGCTTGAATGAGCTTAATAGTGAGCTACGAGTCCCCACTAACGGGTTGTTGGGTCAATTAACGTCCGTTAATGAACTGTTTGGCCTAACAAGGCCCATTAGTAGTCCATTCATCCTCCTAGCAATATATATGGTTTGGTAATAGTTCTAGTAGGTAAACTAAGTTTGTTTAGCCTATATAAGGGTCGTGTTCATCACATACATGCATTAAATAAGGTCGTACGCTCCTGCCTAAGCCTCGCCCTTATGATTTCAAGAAAAGTTTACGTATAGATTTCGTGAAATTCATTTGTAAGAGTTATTGTTCACGTTGGTGTTCACATTTGCATCTAAACAAACATGTTTAAGCTCTTGCTTGTCATTAAATCTCATTACATACGTTTATTGTATTCTAGCATCACACAAGGTCAAATATATGTATATATATGTACGTGTGTCACGCATGGGTTGAACCATGCTTGTTTACGCCCATGTAAATTTGCTAATCACATATTCACGTAACCTACACGACTAGACCTCAAGCACAAATTTATAATACAAAGTGTATAAGCTTGAACGTAACTTACAAAGAGTCTTAGTGATTGGTTCAAGTGTATGCGAGTAGTATGGCAACCTAAATGTGTTTTACACGATCAAATAACCAAACCTAGCTTCAAAGCTCATACAAATACCTAACCTTGGCTCGTGGTTCTTCTTATGACCTTGTATGAAAAGCCCTAGTGTTATTTGTTGGTTTGAATGACGTTATGAAATTGTTTATTTGTGTCTTATGACCCGAGACAAGAGAGAAGTAATATGGTTTACTTGTTTGAGTGTTTGTGAGTTGTAAGAAGTGTTTAAGGTAAATGTGATTGAGTATATATAGGCATGAGAACTAGTTACATCTCCTAGACCCATAAACAAACCAAATCATGCCCTATGTTAGTGATTTTAAGGTTTCTAGTTACTATCTAATTGTTTTGCTAATACAACCTAGTACAATCCTTAATTACCATATATTTGTACAAGATTTACCTAGGATTTGACAAGATTTCATGGTTTGTCTATACATATATGTTGCCGCGGGTATCCAAGAGAGAAAGAGAGCTAAAAAGGTTATTACCCATTGTGTATTAGCTTATCTAGGGACATTAAGTATAAGTCTTAATTAAAACCTTGATGTACAAGTACTTAGGAAGATTTCTAGTTGATTTAGCACATGTGACAAAAAGTTTATGGGTTTCATTTGCCAATAATTGGCCAACATGGGTTATTAACACAAAATATAATAAATTTTGTGTTTAGGGATTAAAAGTGGATATTGGTTTGAGTCTAGGTAAGTCTAGGTATTTTCGGGGTGTGTCTAAATGTATTTTATTGCAAAACATAAGCCTTTTACGTGACCAATAAAAATAAAATACGCAAATTTAATAATTATCTTCTTAATAATTATATAACACTTGTTTGACGTAAACCTTTATTTATTTGGTGACCGTTTATGTTAAATGATTATTTCTAGTCTACGTGATTTAGCTTAAAAGTTAAATTAAAAGTGAACGCGTATCGGACTAAAATAAATAGTGACGAATAATAGGAGTTGTAAAATGACATGAAATTGAGAAATGTTACAGTCTCCACTCATTAAAAGAGCTTTGTCCTCAAAGCTTATGACATTGTAGTGGATAACGAAGCCCGGTTTATGAAAAGCTGTGGGTATTTCTGTTTGAATGAATCTTTACGTTCCCAAGTGAACTCAGGACCTCTCCTAGAGTTCCAGCGAACCTTAACCAATGGTATTCGGCTTCTCTTTAATCGTTTGATCTCCCGTTCCATGATTTCAACTGGCTCTTCCACAAACTGAAGCTTATCATCAGCGTGAATTCCTTCCAACGGCGTGACTAATGGTTCATCAGTGTAACATTTCTTCAGATTAGACACATGGAAGGTATGGTGAACCCTGCTCAGCTCTTGAGGAAATTCTAGCCTATAGGTAACCTTCCTAACTTTGGCTAACACCTTGAAAGGTCCTATATATCTTGGGTTTAACGTGCCTAGCTTACCGAATCGTACAACCCCTTTCCAAGGTGAGACCTTGAGCATAACCCTATCCCCAACTTCAAACTCCATCGGCTTTCGTTTCAAATCAGCGTAGCTCTTTTGTCGATTATGAGCAGCTTGAATTCTCTGCTTGATCAGGATGATCTTTTCCATTGTTTCTTGGATCACTTCCGGACCAGTCAGTTGAGCTTCTCCAACTTTGGCCCATCACACAGGTGATCGACATTTTTTGCCATAAAGTGCCTCATAAGGTGCGGTCTTTATGCTAGCATGATAACTGTTGTTATACGAAAATTCAGCTAATGGAAAATGCTTAACCCAACTCTTTCCAAAATCGATCACGCAAGCACGTAGTATGTCCTCGAGAGTTTGAATAGTCCTCTCGCTTTATCTGTCAGTTTCCGGATGATATGCGGTGCTCATACTCAGTTCTGTACCCAAAGCTTTCTGAAATGATTTCCAAAAGTTTGATGTAAACCTCCCATCACGATCACAGATGATTGAAATATGTATTCCGTATCTCGCTACTATCCTGTTCAGGTACAACCTTGCCAACTTGTCCAATGGATCATTTTCCTTTATTGGCAAAAAGTGAGCAGATTTTGTGAGTCGATCCACAATCACCCAAATGGTGTCAAAACCTTATGACAACTTAGGAAACTTGGTGATAAAATCCATCATGATATTATCCCACTTCCACTCGGGTATTGCTGGTTGTACTAACAATCCCGACGGCCTCTGATGTTCGGCCTTGACCTTCGTACACGTCAAGCACTTGCTAACATAGGTGGCGATGTCAGCTTTCATATTGGGCCACCAATATAGTTTTTCATGTCTTGGTACATCTTTTCAGAACCGGGATGGATATAATACTTCGACTTGTGGGATTCGTGTATAATCATAGATCTTAAGTCGCCATAGCATGGTGACCAACTTCTGCCGTTTAAACATAAAGTTCCGTCGGTGCGTGGTTCCAACTTTTCCTTGGGTATATCCTTTCTGATCATACCGTCTACATCTTTATTCTCAAGATTCTCTGGTTTTAGGGCTTCGATCTGAGCTTCTAGTATTTGTTTGGAAAGATCCAAGCCAATAGTCATAACTAAGGCTCGAACCCGCAATGGCTCAATCCGTTCCTTACAGCTCAATGCATCGGCCACTACGTTTGCCTTTCCTGGGTGGTAATGGATGTCACAGTCGTAATCACTTAGCAATTCAAGCCAATGGCGTTGCCTCATGTTAAGCTCCTTTTGATCGAGGATGTGTTGTAAACTTTTATGGTCGGTGAACACGGTGCATTTGGTTCCATATAGGTAATGTCTCCATATCTTTAAAGCAAACACCACCGATCCAAGTTCTAAATCATGAGTGGTGTAGTTATTTTCATAAATTTTTAATTGTCGATAAGCATAGACAATCACATTCTCTCTCTGCATCAATACAGCACCTAAACTCTTGTGTGAAGCATCATAATAGACCACAAAGTCTTCACTTCCTTCAGGTAAAGCCAGAATTGGCGCACTACACAACCTCTACTTTATTAACTGAAAAGCGTTCTCTTCTTTTTTACCCCAGTCAAACTTGACTCCTTTCTGAGTGAGCTTAGTCATTGATTTAGCAATCTTCGAAATCCCTCGATGAATCTCCGATAGTAACCAGCAAGACCTAAAAATTAGCGGATCTCCGTCGGTGTCTTAGGAGATGCCCAATCTTTAATAGATTCTATCTTGGCTGGATCCACATGAATGTCTCTGCTATCAATGACGTGACCAAGAAATTGTACCTTCAGAATCTAAAATTCACACTTTGAAAACTTGACGTACAACTTCTCCTTCTTAAGTAATTCTAAAATTGCCTTAAGATATTCTTCGTACTCTTTCTTGTCCTTTGAATAAATAAGTATATCATCAATGAAGACGATTACGAACTTATCCAAGTAAGGCTTGCACACTCGGTTCATGAGGTCCATGAATACCGCAGGTGCGTTTGTTAGCCCGAATGGCATAACCTGAAACTCATAATGACCATACCGAGTTCAGGATGCCGTTTTTGGAATGTCTTACTCTTGTACTCTAAGCTGGTGATAACCCGATCTTAAATCTATCTTTGAATAAATATTAGATCCCTGGAGTTGATCAAATAAATCGTTGATCCTCAGGAGTGGATAACGATTCTTTATTGTTAGCTTATTTAACTTACGGTAGTCAATGCACATCCTGAATGACCCATCCTTTTTTTTACGAACAAGACCGGGGCTCCCCAAGGTGAGGAACTAGGTCTTATGAAGTCCTTGTCGGAAAGCTCTTGTAGTTGTTCTGATAATTCCTTTATTTTGGATGTGCCAATCGATACGGTGCTCGAGCTACGGGCGTGACTCTTGGAATTAAGTCGATCTAGAATTCCACTGGTCGAGCGGAAGGAAGACCCAGCAAGTCCTCGGGAAACACTTCAGTAAAATCTCAGATGATTGGTACGTCCTTAAGTTGCTTTCCTTCCGACTTGTCCTCCTCCTTCTTGGCAGATATCTGTGCCAAAAAGATCTGGCATCCTTTTGCCATGTACTCTTGAGCCTTTGAACATGAGATAATGGTCAACCAAGATTCTCTCCTGTCGTTACTTTTGTTACCGCGAAAAATCAAAGTTTCATTCCCATAGGGAATTCGGACAAGTTTCTCATCACACACGATTACGGCGTGATACTTTCTTAACCAATCCATGCCGATTATAATGTTGAAACTACCCAGTTCTACGGGCATTAGATCTATGTTGAACGGCTGGTTTAAGAAATTTAAAGTATAACCCCGCATTATGGTGTCCACCCCGACTATTTTCCCATCAGCTAATTTGACATTATAACTATTTTCTAATAGAGTTGGGGCGATGTTAATCAGGGAACTAAATGCAGTAGATATAAAGCTTCTATCAGCACTAATGTCGAATAAGATAGATGCATAGCGATTGTTTAAGAGGAACATACCCATGACGACATTGGAGTCCGGGTCCCTCGATGTATTTCCTTTCTTTTTCGTATTCCCAACTGCATATACCCAGCCTTGTGCACTCCCATTTCCCCCATCCTTATTCTTCAACTTGGGACAATCTCTCTTGAAATGTCCTGGAGCTCCATATTTAAAACAACCATTTCCTTTGGGATTTGCCCCATTTCCCTTCTGAGTATTAGCAACATTTGTGTTGCCAGAACTCTTGCAGTCGCGGGCAAAGTGCCCTACCTTGTTGCACTTGTGGCACTTCTGAGTATACGGGCCATTATGGTGAAAATGGCACTTGGTGCACTTGGGCAAATATCCCACATACGGCTTCTTTTCACCTGTCCCCATATTGTATACCTTGGCGACATTCTGCCTCTTGAAGGGTTGTTGTTGGTGACCATGGTTGTTTCTGGATGAATCATCAGCCTTCCTTTTGTTGTCAGACTGTCTTTCCGCATAGGTGCGGAGTTTCTGATCCATCAAGTCGTTGGCCAACTCAATAGTCTCATCTAACGTCTTGGGTCTGGCAGACTTGTCATTTCCATAAATATTATCAAGAAGTCCACGGATGTACTTGTCAACCTTCTCAGTGTCATTAGCAACAAACTTGGTACATATCAGGGTTAGCTCTTGGAAACGTTCAGTGTATGTTGGAACATCATTCCTTTTGACCTTTAGGTCCACAGTTCGATTTCTAGTTTCTTGATTTCACCCTGTGGACAATACTTATCCGTCATTTTCTTTTTGAGTACTTCCCAAGTCATTGAATATGCTTCAGGACCTAAGGTTCTTATACGACCATTCTACCAAGTCAAAGCAGCCCCTAACAGAGTGCAGGTGGTAAACTTTACCTGATTTTCAATAGCACAACCACTGATATGGAAAACTGATTCCATCTTCTCAATTCACCGGGTTAAACTGACAACGCCTTCAGTTCCTTTAAAGTTCAAAGGTTGACACTTCATGAAGTCAGCGTAGAAACAAGGGCGCGTAGTTTGCACGTTCCTTCGGTTATCCTCGTGTGAACTGTGGCTTCCGTCTCCATTAGTGGAGTTTCACAAAAGAGCTTGATCAATCATAGCTTAAATGGATTATGGAGTCATGTTGTTTGGGTTGGTGTTGTTAGGAGGGGTATTCGGTCCTCGTCTTGTCACAGGTGTCATGATTCGTCTAAATCACAAGAGACAAAACGTGAGGTCACAATTATGACAAGATATATAATAATATACAGATGAGATAACAACACAAGAGGGGTATATAGCACAACATAACACATCTATTTCATTCATAACTTGGAAAATTTTACATGAAATAGTTTTTGATACACAAATACAATACAAAAGATCTAAGGCTATGCTAGCGGGGAGAACCCCTAATACTTAACATGCCTGAACAACAGCCTAGCAAAATAAAACAACATAAACTACTAGATGTGACTATCAACATCCCTATAAGCATCCTGGTGATCTGGAGCTCTAGTATCTGATCATGGCTATCTAGCTCTCCTCTGTTGCTCTCAATGTGCTAACAACTCGGCATGCATGTCACTCATCTCTCGCCTCATGTCTCTCATCACTCGAAGAGTCTTTGCCATCTGTGCCTGACGCCTACGGTCAGTTTCTCGAAGCGCTGCCATCTCAGCCTGCTGCATCTAGAAGCGAGTCTCATGTACCTGGTGTTGGGTCTGAATAAGAGTACCTTGCAACTATAGCTGTGTTTGATGTGCATGGAGCTGAAACTCATGTGCATATACCAGCTCACGATAGGTCTGAAGCTTAAAATAAACCGCCTGACTCAATCTTATTATATGAGAACAAGCCTCTCGGGAAGCATAGGCCTCCTCCTCCATAATCTGTATGGTCTCCTAATGAGCTATCCTATCCTTCATAAGCAAGTCAACTCGCTGCGAGTCTATGATAACTCGCTGTGATATGTGAGTCCTACCCTCCTGAGCATCCTCTAGTAGAGCATATAAGTCCTATGTATCATGCTCATGAAGCTCGGCAAGCTCTGTAACCCTAATATTGACCTCTCCCAAGGTCATAGGTGCTATCTCAGGAACTGCCTCTGTCGAATCTACCCAAATATCCCTAATACCATACCTAACCTCACTAATCCCTTGTCGTCTCGCTTCAGCATCTACAGTGCTGACAAACCCATAATCTATCCCTCAGCCTCTGATAGGTCTAGCAGTAGAACTCTCCCCGATCTCATACCTGGGGCCTAAAGTAGACAAACACAACCTCTTGCAAGGTGGCAGCTCAGACTCGGGAACATTATCCTTACAGTCAACAGCTAATGGTATGTATAGAGATGGTGGTAGTGGTGGTAGTGGAGGTGATGGTAATACGGCAGTAACTGCATCAATAAGGGCCTGAGTGGAGGCTATCCTGAGTGTCTGGATTTGGGTTAGACACCCAGATGATGGTAGTAATGGTGATGGCACAGGTGGTGGTGATGAATGTGCAGATGGGGCCGTGCACCTAGCAAGGCGCTCCCCTGCAAAGGGTGGTGATAGTGAGATAGGTGGTGATGGTGATGGAGTAGGCATGGCAAGAAGTTTCTTAATCTTTGCCTCTGGTGGAAGGGATATGGAAGCCTGAAGCCGGACAGTGATCCTAGCTCCAGTGGTAGAAATGTCGGTGGAGGATGGTGGTATAATAGGCTATGTTCCCTCAGGTGAGGAAACAGGCTCAACAGTAGGTACAACAACAGCGGAGTCGGCCAAAGCTAAGTGCTCCTCCTCCTCCTTGTCCTCCTCGTCCTCATCCTCATCCTCATCATCGGTGTCATCCCCAGATGAATCACCGTCATCATCATCTCCATCATCTCCCCCGTCTATAGGATAGTCAATTGGACCATCCTCTGTCTCATCATCCTCATACTCCTTTGGATCCTCCTCGGGGTCCGACTCAGCAGCATACCCTGGTAACTTAGCAGTGGGTGAATCAACAGGAGGTAATGGCTGCTCCTCAACCAGAAACACATGCTCATCCTTCAATGGTATATACTCAGGGTATATAGGCTCTGGCACGTAGTCAGGATCATGTGGATGCATGAACATAGGCTCACGCTCATCCTCGTCTTGTGGAACTAGCGGTGTCTGTGGCTCCTCAGGGTCAGGTATGAAATCCGGTGATGGTGGGGCTACCGGTTGCATAAGGAGTCCATCGTATCCGTACATGATGACTCATGGAGAACCTCCATCCGACAGCTCCTCGTCAGCTCCCCAAAATACCTTCCCCTGCTTAGAATCGGTGTAAACGGAAGTGTAGGTAACCGCAGATGATGCAGAAGACATGACTGCTGCAAAAGTAAAAATAACTTATATAAGTATTACTTATAAGACTCTTATAGTAATATACGTAGTATAATTTTATATACGCATATATCAATCATGCAAGCACTTAGTAAACTACTAATGCTAAAACAGTGTATGTCATGTAAACATGTTTGCTAGATTGCAAACAAGTAATGTATGTGTGTCCTGTATAAACCCCGTTTTTGAATGTAGTGTTTGAAAATGGTTATAGTCCAGACAAAACTTTTGACCTGGTTCCCTATAACCTTAGCTCTGATACCAATCTGTAACACCCACAAATCTAGGTTGCAGCGGAATGTTGAATATCCGAGGGCATTACTTCATAGATTAATAGCATAAGATATGAGAACATCCATTAATCATGTCGTTTTAAAAAGATACATTGGATTAACAAAATACTTGTTCATTACATAAGCTCATGACTTCAAATTGTTTAACAATATAAATAGAGATTTTGGTTTATAACAAATGTTCCTAAAATATAATACGACCCAAATCTTTAGTATTGACTCTCTTCAAAGAATGACCCCCAATGTATCTGGGCACCTCGTGCCTTATTGACCTGAGAAAACATGCTTAAAACGTCAACATAAAGTTGGTGAAATTCATAGGTTTATGTAAATCAATAGTAGGACCGCAATATTTCCAAGTATATGATTAAGCAACAGATGCAAACATCATAAAAAGTAATTACGTTTTTCTAAGCTCATGAAACTGAAGCTCTACATGTATGAATGCAATAAATTGCCAACATTGCCCGTGAATGATGTTCTAACCCGCAACATCCAAAATCCGACATGGTATATGTTTGTTGTCCGGCAAACCGGCACAGTGAGCGCTACTCACCCAAACGGGGATGTCAATCCCAAATAGATCTATTTATAACATTCGCGCTCATAATCTAGTAATTGACAATTCATGATAAAAGGGCTTAGTGGGTTATCGCTACTTAGGCAAACACGTAATCATAGTATAAAATGTACACTTGCGTCCAATTTGTAAAACAAAGCATGTTCTCACCCCAAAGATGTAAATCATTTAAATAATTGTAAAACATGGGGCTATGAACTCACCTTAGTAAGTAGTCCTCTGAAAATGATAAATATATCCAAGTATGGCAAATGAATCACACCGTCAAATACCTAAGTAAATACGGCCAGTCTTAGTCTACAAGTTTAGGCTAACGACGTAATGCATAAACCACAATAACTTGCTAGTTTATATATACTGTTATCACTTGTGTGGTGGTGCACATGTTTATTGTATTTGTATTTACTTGATGGCTCTTGGGAAGGTATACGATTACACACGTTCAATTATATGTATAAACGTTATAAATATTCATATTTATTAAGTCGTGGTTTAACTTGTTATAATATCCGATAAATATATAACTCGTCCGATACGTTAAGTGGTTATTAAAATCACCTTTGTTCATGAAATACCCTTAGGTTTTCTATATTTACAAAAACAGTCCCTATGTTTATGAAATATAATATTTACACTTTTAAACCCCTAGGTTTCTATATTTGCACTTTTAGTCCTTTAACTTTGCAACAATTACACTTTAGGTCCTTATGTTCTCAAAATAGTCCTTTAAGTTCCAGAAGTGACAAAACAGTCCTTAAAACTTTATAAAACCAGTTTTGACAGTTTTAGCCCTTAAGTTTGAAATTTGCCACTTTTAGCCCCCTTAACTTGTAAAAATTACATTTTAAACCCAATTAAGATCTAACAAGTGACAATAGGTTTTATTAACTCCAATAAGCTACATAAGCTATTGGCAGCTTATAAATAAGCTCAGATGAGCTTATTTAGGCTTGTTGGGCCTATTGGACTCGTTAAAGTCCATTAAGCTAATGAATGGTCCATTTAAGATTCCAAAAGCACATAAGCACTCATTTGGCTTATATAAGCTTATGTGAAACTATTTGGCGGAAAAATAAGATCGGGTGAGTTTATTTGAGCTTATTTGAGCTTACCGGGCTCGTTAGCAAAATAACCTTAACCCAAAATGTTTTTAAAAGTCTGTTAGGGTTTCAATACATGATCCAACTTATTTTCTATCCTTAATAAGCACTTAAGGGATTCTGTTTAAGTTGTTTTTATCTTGTGGCTTATTTAATAAGCCATTAAGCTTGTTAATGGGCTTTCGGGTCCATTAAGAGCTCGACAAGGGTTATTTATATTCAAACTAGTTTGATTTAGGTCCATTAGTTTTTCTAGGTTCATAATAAGCTTACTGAACTGCATAAGCTCACAAATAAGCTATCCTAGCTTATTTGTGGCTTATAGGCTTTCGTTGGTCATGAAAAAAGGCTACCAAGCCCATTAAGGGTTCAGTTTGGTTTACCTTTTATGTTAGGGTTCCTATAAGTTTAATAAGCACACTAGGGCTCTCCATAAGCTCGAGGGTGCTTATTAATAAGTTGTGGGCCTACAAGGTTGGCTTGTTGGGCCTGTTTAGTTCGTACGTGGGCTAGTGGGCCTTATAGGCCCATTAAGGGTTTCTTTTCATGCATGTCTTTCTATTCATAGGTTCAATAAGTCATTAGCCAATCAATAAGCTCGAATGAGCTTAATAGTGAGCTACGGGTCCTCACCAACGGGCTGTTGGGCCAATTAACATTCGTTAATAGACTGTTTGGCCCAACAAGGCCCATTAGTAGTCCATTCATCCTCCTAGCAATATATATGGTTTGGTAATAGTTCTAGTAGCCAAACTAAGTTTGTTTAGCCCATATAAGGGTCGTGTTCATCATATGCATGCGTTAAATAAGGTCGTACGCTCCTCTCCAAGCCTCGCCATTATGATTTCAAGAAAAGTTTATGTATAGATTTCTTAAAATTCATTTGTAAGAGATATTGTTTACATTGGTGTTCACATTTGCATCTAAACGAACACGTTTAAGCTCTTGCTTGTCATTAAATCTCATTACATACGTTTATTGTATTCTAGCATCACACAAGGTCAAATATATGTATATATATGTACGTGTGTCATGCATAGGTTGAACCATGCGTGTTCATGCCCATGTAAATTTGCTAATCACATATTAATGTGACCTACACGACTAGACTTCAAGTACAAATTTATAATACGATGTGTATAAGCTTGAACGTGACTTACAAAGAGTCCTAGTGATTGGTCCGAGTGTATGTGAGTAGTATGCCAACCTAAATGTGTTTTACATGATCGAATAACCAAACCTAGCTTTAAAGCTCATACAAATACCTAACCTTGGCTCGTGGTTCTTCTTATGACCTTGTATGAAAAGCCCTAGTGTTATTTGTTGGTTCGAATGAGGTTATGAAAGTGTTTGTTTGTGTCTTATGACCCGAGATAAGAGAGAAGTAATATGGTTTACTTATTTGAGTGTTTGTGAGTTGTAAGAAGTGTTTAAGTAAATGTGAGTAAGTATATATAGGCATGAGAACTAGTTACATCTCCTAGTCTCACAAACAAACCAAACCGTGCCCTAGGTTAGTGGTTTTGAGGTTTCTAGTTACTATCTAATGGTTTTGCTAATACAACCTAGTACAATCCTTAATTACCATATATTTGTACAAGATTTACCTAGGATTTGACAAGATTTCATGGTTTGTGTATACATATATGTTGTTGTGGGTATCCAAGAGAGAAAGAGAGCCAAAAAGGTTATTATCCATTGTGTATTAGCTTATCTAGGGACATTAAGTACAAGTCTTAATTAAAACCTTGATGTATAAGTACTTAGGAAGATTTCTAGTTGATTTAGCACATGTGACAAAAAGTTTATGGGTTTCATTTGCCAATAATCGGCCAACATGGGTTATTAACATAAATTATAATAAATTTTGTGTTTAAGGATTAAAAGTGGGTATTGGCTTGAGTCTAGGTAGGTCCAGGTATTTCTGGGGTGTGTCTAAATGTATTTTATTGCAAAACGCAAGCCTTTTACGTGACTAATAAAAATAAAATACACAAATTTAATAACTATCTTCTTAATAATTATATAACACTTGTTTGACGTAAACTTTTATTTATTTGGTAACCATTTACGTTAAATAATTATTTCTAGTCTTCGCGATTTAGCTTAAAAGTTAAATTAAAAGTAAACGCGTATCAGACTAAAATAAATAGTGACGAATAATATGAGTCGTAAAATGACCTGAAATTGAGAAATGTTACACCCCCAACAAGGAGACAAGACACCTTGGCAATCTTATGAAGATTGATTGGACAGGATAATTAATGGCTGTGATCAAAACAAAGAAACACAAAGAAGAATCAATGGCCAAGATTGAAGGCTTGGAGAGCACTCTCAACTTCTCCTCACACAACAAACACACCCCTGCACCTTAGTTTATCTATAAATAGTGATAGGATTTCTTCTTTGAGGATCATCTAGTGTAGAGTAGTTTTAGGAGTAGTGTAGATGTGTTTTAGCTTATTTGTCTTTAAATATTGTAATTTCTCTTTCAAGCATTGTAACCTTTTTAAAGTTTAATGAAAGTTCAGTTTTAATACAAGTTTGTGTCGAATTTGCTTCTCATTTTTTATGCAATGTAGCTTAAATGTGTTTTGATTTCACTTAAACAAAGCTCAAATAAGATCTCAGTTCTCTTTAAAAGTCAGTTCTAAAATCAATTTAATCTTTCTTTAATAATACTGTTACATTAAAATCAGCTTAAATACCTTTGCTTATAATGGAGTGCTTAATTTTAAGGATGATAAGCCAGATTTGGATGGGCTTATGGGTTTTACTAGCTTGTTTTTAAACAAGCTAGAGCTTGTAGAATAGCTCTAAGAGCATTAATGTCCTTGTTTAGTGCAAAGGATAAGGTACTCTTACTTTTCTTATTTTATAGCTTATTTATGTTTTTGCTTATTCTCTGCTTATTCTTTGCTTATTCTTTGCTTATTAATGCTTAATATTGCTTATTCTTTCTTTATAAATGATTTTCATGTTTATGTTATAGCTTATATGTCTTTTGGATTAGTTTTCATTTTAAACTGCCTTATTTAGCCTAAAGCTGCTTATTCTATGTGCTTATTGTCCTGTGCTTATTTCTATGTTTTTATTGCTTATTTGTCCTTAAGTATGTTGATGCTTAATTTGTTTCCAGTTTTTAAAAGCTTTATAATATGTTTTAAGTTTTA